>JAVXUP010003595.1:0-61250 GCA_033070095.1 Escallonia herrerae | reverse complement strand
CTTCTATAATTCTCCATTTAGCCTTTCATGAAATTCTTCCTAGATTTTTCTCAAATTCCCCCTCAATCAGCTACTTTGCACACTATAGGCTGACCTTTTCTTAATTTTGGTGGTCCGTAACTTCTTCAAATTTTCACCAAATTGAACTATGTTCCTTAGGTTTTCTTCTTCTCCCTTGTCTCTACTTGAAAGTATCCTAAGATTCCTTCTACATTTTCCATAATTCTCCCTCAAATAGTTGTACAGGGTAAGCCCTCTCTCATGCCACCTCACCCTCCACTTAACTCTACATGCACATACTCCACCTCTTGAAAACATGAGGTGTCATTCCCTCTTGTTTGTGGCTACCTTTGGTAGCCGTGAAATCAGACTAGGTTCTTTTTTTAAAACAACAACAAGGATATTACAATTGCCTTGAGGCACGCTATTCAAAATCTCATCAACAATGGTTCGATCAACCCTCTTGCCGAGTTCAATGTGAAAGAAGAACTTCTACAGTATACCAAGCAAGCGAGGATGAGAGATCTCTTCAGGTACTAGATCTTCTACGTCAGACCAGGAAGATGATATCATATATTTAGCTTGAAGAAAGACCTATAGAGTATAGTCAAAGACTCTAAAGATGCCCAGCTGAGCACGATGCCAAGCTGGAAGCTTAGTTTTAGTTTTATCTCAATTGATTTTCCTAGTGTTCCTGGATTATCTTTTTTCAGATTTGTTTTGATTGGTAAGATAGTCGGTGTTTTTGCTTACTCAGATGCACTTGATAAAAACAAAAGATAAAATAACAAATAAATAAATATAAGTCAAAAAAGGTTTGAAAAAGCCCAAAATATGTTCTTTTGCAAAGTAACAAGCTCTGGCGCAAGCTTTGGGTATTAGGATACCTCCAAAAAACATAAGTGGATTCTAATGGCCGAATGATTCCCTCATCGATTGATCTCATCCAAATCCTTGGTGATCTAAAAAAGGATGTACAAGCTAACCTCACTGCTTTTGGAGCTCAACGTACTAAAATTGCCACGAATTTAGGACTACTTATAGAGAAAGAGCAAAACAAAGAATTTGGAGAGGAATCGAAGTTCAAAGAGAAAGGGATGAAAAAGAGAAAGTTCAGACTCAAAGCGCATGTGCCGCATGAATCTAATGATGAGGGAGAGATTACTACCTCCGAATAGGAGGAAAAATTGGCTATGCTTGAGTCACAGATCGCCAACATGAGAAAGACTGACGACCCAATAGACCCCAAAGTTTAAAATGCCAGATATGGACAAATTCAATGGGACGAGGGATCCACAGATCCAGGTGAGATGCATATGCATGTATTAGCTCCTAATGGAGTTAGCTAGAACCACTGATTCAGCTTTTTTGTCTGACCTTGACCGGAGCCGCTACCTGGTGTTTCCTTATCCTCGAAGATTCAAGAGTGCAAATGTAGGAAAACATGGTGAGAGAATTTGTCAATCAATAACTGTACAATGCTGATTTGGATATTACTCGACAGAAGCCTAAGAGTCTGTCTCAACTTTTATAATGCGATGGAGGAATAAGGCTCTTCAGATGGTTAACTGTCTGTCAGAAGAGGAACATGTTAACATGATAAGGAACAACTTGCTACCAGTGTACCATGAGTATCTTTATGGGAAGTATCACTTTTCCCTCAAAACACTAATTAATGGGATCCTAGTACAAACTGAATATATTACCAATAGGGCACCATACGTTTAGAAGCTAAGTCGAGAGGATACCCAGTCGGTGGGAGGAGTACCAATGCTCTAGCAAAAAACAACTAGTGTTGAATAACGTCAAAAGTACAAGGTCACAACAGGTAGTGTCAGGGGAAGCCATTCCCAAGCCATGACGACGTTTCACCCGTTTAAACGCTTCGCTAACAAAAGTCATTAGTCAATTGCTGTAAGGAAGTTTGATTGCCAAATTGTCACCTACTCCTGCATCGGTTGTTTTACCCTAAGAATATGATGCCCAACCATATCATTGTTATTGTCAAAGAGTCGGTCATCACACGGAAAAGAGCATCGCCCCCCGAAAAAGATTTGATTGACAAAAGAGAAGTAAACCCTTTTGCCGAACCCAATGCGAAGACAAAATCACTACCAGCACATCAAGTAACCACAAATGAGACATCTTTTCTGGCGTTAGATCTTTCTACACTTGACTAGGAGGACGATATTGTTAGCCAGATAACCCCAACATGACTCAGATCGATTGTCAAATACTTTCCAAATGCCGGGTTAAGTATGATGCCGAGCTGGAACCTTGGATGGTTTTCCTAGCATTTTCTAAATTGCTTTTTTTTTCCAGACTTGTGCTTTGTTAATGTTTTTATCCAACTTTTTGCTGCCGATTTAGTCTAATGCAGCAGATGATGAATAACAAGAAATAAAAAGTCAAAAATGTTCTCTTTCTTAAAAGCCTCATTTGGAGTTTAATTTAAATAGAGTTTTTATTTCCAGTAAGTCTCGGAGTCCATCCTTAACAAGTTGAGAGCATGAAAATTTTCCATGGAAGAGAGAATTACCCGATTCCATACCGGTTAACTCCATAATTGATAGATCACTTCGAGATATTATACCAAAAAAATGATTATGAATTCAAGATTAGGGGTCTATCCCATTGACGTTTCTTCTCTACACTTAGGTAGTGTTCCTTATGCTTTCTAGCTTAAATATCAAAATTTCATTTTCTTTGAAGTGGATTGTCAGAATACTTAATAGAAGAACCTGTGTTTATAAATCTAAACATTCAAGTCAGAATCTAAGAGATTATCAAGAGAAGGCCACGACGTCTTTTCTTGGCCAACTCCTCATTCACTAGGAATAAGTCAAATCCTCAAAGATAATGAGGTGTCGTAACGATGTCAAGACTTTTTCCGATTCAAAGCTCACTTACTCACTCTCCTAGCTTGGAGCAGTTATATATATATATATATATATATATATATATATATATATGTATATATATATATATAGAGAGAGAGAGAGAGAGAGAAGAAGAAGAAGAATAAGAAAAAGCCCGCTAAACTGAAAATCCTGAAAAAGGCAGTCTAGACAAAGATTAGGGAAAAAATAAATAAAGAAAAGAGACCTCAAAAGAATGCACGTTTGCATGAGTCTTCCTTGAAATGAGCATTCTTGATGATTAGAGGCCATTGTTTGGCCACCGCATAACATTTTGATTACCCTAAACAAAATTTTTATTATTGGCTCGCCTTTTGTGCCTAAACAATGTAGCCTTTCTTTTTAGAAGCCTATAATTCTAATCTTGGGGCGGGCAGTCTCCGTGTATGTGCCTATGTCCTACGTAATGCAGCAAAGTCAACTCCACATGAAAGGGTTCCCTTTCATATGAACCAAGGTCTTAAAGATAGGTGATGATTAAAATCATGGTGATCATTTGCTCTATCTTGAAAGAAGGAAGAAGTATTAAAGAAAAGACACAAGAGAAAAAGAAGAAGAAGAATGGGAAAAAAGAAAAGGGAAATAGATGCAATTGAAGAATCACTGTTGAAGTTCGGTGCACGAAATTACCATTGATTGAGTTTGAAGAATTGATATTCAGTAGAACCGCTTTGAGCTATGTCCGACCTGATTCACCCAATGGGGATACGGTGGCAGTTTAGTCAACTTCTAGGCTCCGTCTCCATAGGCACACACTAGGGGTTTTGGTTTCATGTTTGGGGCCCTTGAGGCTTATTACCATTCGTTTCTTAGCCAATACACTAGCCTACATTGTGTCCCATATATAAGTCCTCCTTAAGTTTATGCTTATTTAAGAGACACAAATGCTCTTTTACATTTTGTAAGGTTGAAAAGATATAGAAGAAAAAAAAAGATGATAATGGTCCATGCATCTTTTGAGCTTCTTGCATTATGACACGATCTGTTTACCTCCCTATCCCTTATTGGATCACTTTTCAATTTATGATCTTCCAAACCTGATGTGATCACCTTTTGGTGACCTGATGTTGACCGATTGATTATCATGATCAATCTAGCGTACCATTATCTGAAAGGCGGTCTAATATATTTATGTTACCTATTTGGTGATAATATAAGAACTCTTATGACCTTATCTCATGCCTTATGAGCTTTCTCTCTTACACTTGGCAGATAGTCACTTTGTCCAGCCCAGTCATTATACATAGATCTTTTTACTAATCTTTGGTCGAGACCCCATTAACATGCACCTTACACCCTCATTGTCTATCTTTTTAGCCTAACCTTTTCATGGTAGTGTTACGGATTCAAACTCGTGTATTTAAGTAAAGAAGTAACTTCTTCCTTAAAGTTGAAGACATTTGATGATAAGAAATTGAAATGTTTTCGATCAAAAAACTTCAGTGGTCTTTCCCTACTTGGGTAGAGATAGACGTGTCAATCGAGTGGGCACCATTGCCTTCAATTCTAAAACACAAAGGAAAAATCTCGAAGTGGTTGGTCAATTTAATCATATAAAATGCTCTCGAACTGTGAAGGATTTTAACTTCGCCCTAGGTTATTCATTGTTTATGTCGTTGAGGGATTTCTCAGATGATTCCCCTTTTATAATTGTTTGACTAAGGGTAACTCTAGTTCCATCTGGTCCAAAGGTTCCATGTGGATCCCCTGTCCTGACAGCGAGGATAATATTTGTCTTAAATTGTCTGTTTCATTGCATTGTTGGCATTTTTGGTCAAGTAACCTTATGAAGTCTCCTTTCATGATGGTCAGGATATTGTCTATCCTCGTGTGCATTTTGTTTAATTTAGGGGCTTTACGTATTGTCCGCTTCCTTGACAATCATGATAACATATGTTGTTCTTTGTCCAGTTTATTGCACAGTTAGTTTGTCTGCATCTGTTTTGTCTAAGAGGCTAGTTATGAATGAGCCTCCTTTTTTGACAGTCTAGATGGTGTTTGTCTTTGCGTGCATTTTTTTCTTAGCTAAGGCTCGATGTGAGTCCTTTTCCCCGACTATCATGATGTTGTCTATCTTCATCCAACTCATAGCATTGCCAATTTTGTCTACCTACATTTTAGTCTAGGGCTTCTTGCTATCCCCCTTCCATGACAGTCATGATACTTTTGTCCTTTGCATGGTCGGTTTTGTCAGCATGCACTTTTGTCCAGGGGATCTTAATGTTTCCCCTAGTGACAATAGAGGCAGTGTCTGTCTTTCCCAATCTGCTTCATAGTCAGCATCGTTTGCATGCATTTTTGTTCTGAGAGCTCCCTGTGATTCCTCTTTCACGACAGTCAGGACAGTGTTTCTCTCTATGTCCTCCTCATGTTTACCTAAGAGCTTAGTAGAAATCTCATCTCCCGACAATCGAGATAGTGTATGTCTTTCCATGCATTTTTATTTCTACTTAGGGGCTCCCTATGAGTCCACCTTCATGACAGTCATGATAGGATCTGTCTTTGTTTATACAGTTTATTGCATGGTCAGTGTTGTCTATATGTGTCTCTTTCTAGGGGTTCCTTGCGATTCTTTTTCTGACAGTCAGGGTAGTGTATGTCTTTGTTTTTCCAGATCAATGCACATTCAACATCATCTACATGCAATATTGTTTAGGGATGCCCTGTGATTCCCCCTTTTGCAATAGTTGTGATAGAGTCTTTTATCCTTCAGTCCATTGCCTGGTCTATTTAGTCTACATGTAATTGTTTTAAAGGCTCCCTGTGTTTCCGCTTTCACGACAGTCATGATATAGTTTGTCTTTCTCCAATTCAATGCATAGTACATTCATCTGCATACATTTTTTTTAGGGGCTCCATGTGATTTCCCTATCATGACAGTTGTGATAGAGTCTGTCGTACTCCAATCTGTTGCGTGGTCTATTTTGTCTACAAGCATTTTGCTGAAGGGATCCATGTGCTTCTTCCCTGATAGTCAGGATTAATGTCTATCTTTGCATTGACTAAGTCTAGGTCAT
This sequence comes from Escallonia herrerae, assembly GCA_033070095.1. NCBI lineage: Eukaryota > Viridiplantae > Streptophyta > Magnoliopsida > Escalloniales > Escalloniaceae > Escallonia > Escallonia herrerae. The sequence goes on along the minus strand of JAVXUP010003595.1, from coordinate 55,315 downwards.
ATAATTCTGTCCTGTGTGTGTGTGTGTGTGTGTGTGTGATAAAAGTGAAAATACAAAGAAAATGAAATTTGATTCTTGTTGTGACCTTTCAGTCTCGCTCCTTATCCTTATAGTGGAAGAGTCAATTTATCATCTCAGTCCTTCACCTGTCATTCTCTCTTAGTCCAGGTTTATGTTTGAGGGTATTTGACTCCAATACAGGTCAGTACGTGTAAGGTGCATATATTCTTATTTACAAATCAAGTTTGAACTACATTTGGGTTGATTTCTTCCAGATGTGGGTATTTAAGCAACCTTCGTTGGGTGCAGCCATGTCTAACCAGGTCTATGCCCAAGGGTAGAGAACCCTTAACTCAAGTATGTTCGTGAAGCTCACGTACTCCATTTCCTAACACAAATCTATGTTCAAGGGTACAAACCCTCAATTCAGGTTAACACGTGAAAATCATGTACCTTGCTTTATCTAGTCTCAGTTTTTTCCATAATCCTATACAACCAACCGTCGTTATTGTTGGCTCTGTTATCTAGGGTTGCGTCCTTATGTCTAGACGACTAATTGTCGTTACTTTTGGCTTTGGCTTCTAGACATGCTTTTATACTCATTTGCCTAAGCAATCAATGATTGTTTTTATTGGCCCCGGCTCTTAGGTAGTGAGTTTTCCCAATCCGTTCCAGTTTTTCCATTTCATAGACAATCAACCATCGTTATTGTTGGCTCCGGCATCTAGGGATGTGTCCTTATGTCTAGACGACCAATTGTCGTTACTATTGGCTGTGGCTTCTAAACATGCTTTTCTACTCATTCGCCTCTAAGTGATGAATTGTTGTTAATATTGGCCCCAGCTCTTATGTAGTGAATTTTTTGGCCCCAGTCCCAGTTTTTTCCATATTCATTTTCTACCAACCGAAGTTATCATTGGCTCTGGCATCTAGGGTTGCATCCTTATGTCCAGACAACCAATCTTTGTAACTAATGGATCCAACTTCTAGATATGCTTTCAACTCACTCGCTTAAGTGACCATTTGTTATTACTCTTGGCCCCGACTCTTAGGCAGTGAGTTTTTCAATCCCATTCCCAGCTTATTTCATTTTCCTAGAGGACTAACCGTCACTACTGTTGGCTTTGGCATCTATGGATGCGTCATTATGTCTAAACAACCAATCATCGTTACTATTGACTCCGACTTCTAGACATGCTTTTTTACTCACTCGTCTAAGCGACCAATTGTTGTTATTATTGGCCTTTGCTCTTAGGTAGTGAGTTTTTGGGTCCCAGTCCAAGGTTTTGTTTTTTTTTTCTTTTTCATATTCCTAGACAACCAGCCATCATTACTGTTGGTTCCGGCATTTAGGGATATGTCTGCATATCTAAGTGATAATCGTTATTGCTATTGGCTCCGGCTTCTAGATACACTTTTATCCCTAGATGACCAGTTCTTGTTACCATTGGCTCCGGCTTCTAGGGGTATATCCTTGTAGAGAAGTGACCAATCATCATTACCATTGGCTCCGACTCTTACCAATAATCTCTTAATACATCTAGATGACCAATTCATTGTTACTGTTTGCTCCAGCTTCTAGATGTACCTTCATGTTTAAGTGACCAATCGTTGATACTTTTGGATCCAGCTTTTAAGACAATGAGTTTTTTCCGGTCCTAGTTTCAGTTCCATCTCATGTCCTAGTATTCTTAGATGATCAATTGTTGTTACCGTTGGCTCCGGCTGCTAAGAATATGCTCGTCATCTAGCGATCAATCGTTGTTACTATTGGCTCCGGCTCCAGATAAGGTCCAGTTCCACTCTCTCTTTGGGTATTGCTCGACAACCAATCATTGTTACTATTGGCCCCAGCTTCGAGTGATATCTCTGCTATTGAACTATGTTGGTCTAACTCCTTTTCAAGGATAGTAGGAAGCCTTATAGAGGTCCGACCTCATATCTGTGTGAGTCTTTGAGTCAATTTCGAGTCTTGTGGTCTTTTCAGTGCTTTCCACTACAAAAATGTGTTGTCCTTCTATAGTGATGTTCACCCGCAAGCGAGCTCCCTCACTGAGGGGCTCGGTAGACACCCCATTTTTGTAGTCTTTTTACTTATTAAATGATTATTTGACTTTATTATTAATTAAGTTCATTATTATTATTATTATTATTATTATTATTATTATTATTATTATTATTATTATTATTCTAGGCTTAGGGCTAAGAATATAATGAGCCTAATCTATTTGATTAAGTCCAATAAGGGGTTTAGTCTACTCCAATTTTAGTCTAGTTTAGTCGAGTCTTGTTAGAGTCCAGTCCAATTGGAGTCCACCTAATTGGTTAAATTAGCACAGTTAGTTAGGTTTAACCCAAGTTAAGATTAATAGATTGTAAATGATTAGATGACTTGGAAATATCTTGTGATTTATCTTTGATATATGTGATTAATACTTGATCTATATAAAATATGAAGATAATTCCAAGTTTGGTTCATCCCAATTGTATTGTTAGAGATAATTATCGAATCAGGGGCTGATAATGTTCCCAAATTTGGAAAAAAAATTGGGTGAACCGGCAGGTTTATTGAAAACCCGCTGGTTCCCAGCCAGCTCGTCAGCTTAATCGGCCAATTGTTTACTAACCGACTGGTTAGTTGACTTTTTTTTCAAGTTTCAGATTTTCATCAGATATTTTGCTCTATCACCAGATCACAGACTGGGACAGTCATCCTTTTCATTTCTGGCGCATAGACCTTTATAACTAGGGTCTTTGGGCTACATTTTTAAGGACAATTTTTTCTCCCTAGAGCTTTTGTGCCATTTCTCCCCAGAAGTGGTAGATCACCTTTTAAGGGTAATTTAGCACTTCAGGTTCATTTCTAAATTGTCTTGAGTCACTTGCATCATTGATTCATCATAAAGAGTTTCGAAGTCTTCTAAGCAAGCACCTTCTCGAGGTATATTTGCAGTTTTCTAGTTCAGCTTATATAATAATGATCTAGAGCGTCTCCCATCCATTCCCAGATCACATTTCTATTAAATAAAAACTCGAGAAGTGTCTTTTTATTCCATTTTGAAATTCGAGTCTAAGAACAAAGTGTAGATCACCTCCCATAGGACTAAAGCCGAACTACGATGGTCTAGATTCTGGTTTGTCCGACCGGATATGTAGGCCACTCGACCCCCAATGTTGAATTCAAGCCAATAAAATAGAAATAAGCTTAGGTTTTATAAATTTATGGGTGGGAGGTATGTAGTACAAATTTGAACCGACAGGTTTAAACCTGCCAATTCAAATTTGAAAGAATAATGTTCGGTTACTAGGTCGACAAACCGACTAGTTAGTCAAAGCTGAGATTACCAGCTAGCTTAAAGAATATTAACTGGTTATGCCATAGGCTGAAATAGGCATTCTCCCAGAAAAAAGGGTAGAACACTAAAATGGTCCGAGTGTGTGGTTTCTCTGTCAACACCGATGTAAGGTTACTCTCTCGAATCAACTTGTACTATATACCTCCCACCCATAACTCAAGGAGTTAATAGTGTTAGTGTTGACCTATAGGTCTAGATCCTTTATTTTGATGATTCCAAGTTTTTTATTCAATGATTAATATAATTGTGTTGTTAAGTATGACTTTAGGAAACAACAAACTCAGACATGCGTGGATATTTCTTTGGATGAAGACTTTGGACTTAGACTTAGACTAGGTTCTCCTTTCTATTGTAATTTTTCTAAGCTAAGTTTTCTTAAAGATCAACCAAAAAATCGAAAAGAACATAAACCAAAAGGCTTGGCTACCAAAGATCTTTTCTTTCTACCGAACTCGTTTCATTTGACCGATTCTGATAGACATTAATTTTCTATTCAAAAAGCTTTTTCCTTCGAAAGATTTCCATTTCATTCCATTGTTCCTTCAGAGAGATTTGGTTCTGGGCAAAAAAGATATTTTCAATCGAAGGATTCTCAAAACCTTTGACCAATTCCATCAGGAACTTCGTTTTTGGATCAAAAATGTTTTCATTCAAAAGATTTCATTTTCATTCGAATGATCTCATTTTAATTCAAAGATTTACCAATTCATCCAAATGATTCCATCAGACTACTTAATATTGTTTTCATCCAAATGAATTTGACATTCATTCGACCAAATTCTTCAGAGGTAACTTAAATCTTTTTAGGATGAAATTCCTCCGAACAGTTTCTAAAATCATTTGAATTATTTTTTTAAGAGATTCTCTGTCTTATCCTGTTAAATGCTCTTCAACGGTCATATCATATCAAGTATAAAAGGGATCCTTAAAGAGTTTATTACTAACTTTTCTCATCTTGAAAAATCTCTCTAATCTCTCTCTAAAAACTCTTTCAACATATTCATACATCATTACCATCCATTATGTGAGAGTTTGTTATTCGAGTTCTTGTAAAGCAAGTTTCTTCCTTAAGTGTTTTAAGATTCCGATCTTCCTACCTAAGAAAGGTTAGCTAAATTATTTTCATTGTAGTATCTACTCTTTGAGGCGTGCAGATTGTATTTCAGTTGTAATCTTTATTTCACTTGTAATTGTTGAAAACCTTGAAGAGGTTTTTGGAACTGTACTGAGGTTTGAGTTAGCACCCAAAGCTAGCTTGTTAGTGGAAGGCTCGAATAAGTTTCCCTTGTGTGGAGTGCTCGGAGATTGGACGTAGGCCAGAGGGGCTGAATAGTAGAAATCTTTGTGTCGATGTGTGATTGTTGTTATCTTGTTAGCTAAAATTTTGAATTTCTACTTAGATCTGTAAATACTTATTCACCCTCGCCCTCTAGGTGTACTTAGGGACCTATGAGTGGTATCAGAGCCTCGTGCTCTGTTATTTCTTTAGTCACTTAACCATCAAGAGTTCAAGATCCAATTATGGAAGAGGGCTCAATAATAAATCGGACACCACTGCTGAAGAATGATAACTACAACTACTAGAAGAATCGGATGAGAAGCTACTTGAAGAAAGATGCCTATGTGTGGCATGTCATTGAACATGGTCCAATCATTCCCATGAAGGATGGTCCAGATGGAAGTAAGATTCCCAAGGGAATCTTTCAAGTGAATCCTCTAGAAGCAAATCTCTTCTCCATGGACGATAGAGCAAAAATATCATCACCTGTGGTCTCAATATAAATGAGTATAATCGAGTCTCAGAGCGTGAAACAGCTCAAGAGATGTTGGGCCGTTAAAGGTTACTCACGAAGAAACAAATCAAGTAAAGGAGACCAAAATCAACATGCTAGTGCAGCATACGAGGCCTTCAGGATGAAGGAGAATGAGTCCATCCATAAATGACATGTACTCCAGGTTAACTCTCATTACAAATGGACTGAAGCTATTGGGGAAAGTTTGCCTGAAAATGAGATGGTTAGAAAATTCCTCTGATCCCTTCCCAAGTGATGGGAGGCCAAAGTTACAGCCATTCAAGAGGCAAAAGATTTGAATGTGCTCAAGCTGGAAGAGTTAGTGGGATCTCTGATGACTCATGAAATTACAATGAAGATTCATGATGAGGAAGAGACCACTTCAAAGAAAAGAATGTGGCTCTTGATTCTGAAGCCTTTCACAAACCTAAAGAGAGCAGCGATGATTTTAACAATGACATTGCTCTCATCACTAAAAAATTCAAGAAGTTCCTAGCAAATCTGTGATACAGAAAAATGAGAAGAAGTTAGCCAACTCAGACACAACAAAAAGGCAGCAGTGACTGGAGTTCAAGAGAAAGTCATGATATTTGTTACGAGTGTGGTAGAATTGGACATATCAAAAACGTATTGCCTACAGCTCAAGAACAAATCAACAAGTAGCAGTAGCAGAGACATTAAGGGAAAGAAGTTCAAGCCTAGGAAAGCTCTGCTGACTTGGGATGATTCAGATGAAAGTGATAAAGTAATGAGCGAAAATGATGAAGTAGCTTAACTATGCTTTTTGGGCAAGGATGATCACTCAAATGAGAAAATTGATTATGATAACCTAGAAATATCCTTCCTTGAATTAAGTGAGAAGCACAAAAAATTGAAGCTAAAAAATGTTGTTCGTAAAAAGAAGGTCCTTGCTTTGATCAACACTGTTGAAGAGTTGGCTAGTGAGAAGGAAGATCTAGATGAAAAGGTTGAGTTTTATACCAAGGAAAATGATTCTTTGAAAATTGATTTGATTGTTTCTCGAAAGAAAAACTCAAATTTGTTTTGAGGAAATCCAGTCTCTCAAGTGTGTAAAATCCCCTTTAGAAAATGAGCTTTTAAAATCCCAATCAGAAAAAAAAATTCTTTTCAAAAAGGAAAATTAGAAAAGAATCGAATATCTAAATTTTACTCTTTCAAGATTTGCACAACGAAGAGAGAATCTGGATGTGATTTTGGGACGACAAAGATGTCTTTGAAAAGAACAGTATTGGTTGTGATCCTTCAAAGAAGCAAAAGGATTATAAATTTTTTTTGATAAGAATCGAACTTCATGTTCACTATTTACACTCCGTACAACTTGTAACAAGAAAGGGCATTTAGTGAAAAATTGTCCGCATTAGTTAGTTAAAAATCAACAATCATCTTTTGCCCATAGTAGTAAAATGAAGAAAATTTGGGTGGCAAAACCTCTTGTATCTAATCTTCTAGAACCCAAGAAAGTATGGGTACTTAAAGCTTCAAAACCAAAATATATTGTTAGTATGCTTGAAAGCAAGAGTAGACCCAAACAAGTGGATTCTCGATAGTGGGTGCTCAAAACACTTGACAAAAAATCGTTCGCTTGTCACACGCCTCATTCCAAAAGATGGTGGTCTAATTACCTTTGGAGACAACTCGAATGGTAAAATAATAGGTAAAGGTAAAATTGGTAATGGTTTGATCTCTATTAATAGTGTGTCCTTAATTGATGGCTTGAAGTTTAGTTGGATTAGCATTAGTGAACTAATCGATAGTGGGCACAAAATGTGTTTTGAAGGTGATCATTGTTTGATTCGTCATGCCTCAAATGAAGGCACTCTGGTTGGTAAGCAAGATTGAAACATCTACACTCTTTCGTTTGACAAGTTTGATCTTTCTCAAGAAATATGCCTTTCTGTTCAACGTGAAAGGCAATATACATCTACACTTACAAATACATGCATGCAATATACAAACACACACACTTTACCCACATACACTTATATACACACACACATGCACACATATACACACCATACTCAGATTATCACACACACACACAGCCCTAGCAGGCAGTAGCTTCTTTTATTTGTCCAAAACCCACACACACATGCAGCACTCATGCACATTCACTCACAAAATCCCACACACAGCATTACTCACACACAAAACACACACAAGTATACCCATTTCACACCATACGCACACACAAACACACATCACCTCCTGGCAGCTCGGCCATATACACTATACACACTGTACACACATTGATTCACACACAATCAAGCACACAATACACTCAGCACACACAAAAACACACACACCCATGAAGCACTCACACACACATGCAGCAAACACACCCTCACAAACTTTAACACACGGCAATAGCTGCTCTTATTTGCACCAAACCCACACACCACACACAATAACGCACTCACACACAACACGCACTAACGCACACATTACTCACACATGGAAACACCAACATAGGCAGCCTCTCTCCCTTGCCTCTTTTACACACATATTCCCCACCCCAAGTGAGACTTAAATGAAAATTTCCTTATAGATACTAGAGCATTTCAAACCCAATAAGTGTTTAGAAATACAAGAACATTTCAAAGCTGGAAACTTTAAAAAAAGATTTAAAATACTAGAGCATTTCACAAACACATGTCACACTCATCTGCTCACACACACCACTTTGCATACATTCACGCACACACATGCACAACACACGCACACTCACTATCACCCACAAAACACGCACCAACACACAACACAGATCCAATTCTTCACCCAAACATGCATACACAGACCATTACACACACATATATTTACAGGTCACTCTCCTTTGCTGAGTACCCACATGCATAGAGTTTACGCATTCACACACACAGCACACAAACTCACACACCCGTATACACACGACACATGTACCCAACACCTACGCGTACACGCTACTGCACACATTACCCACATCCCACTCCCTTTCTCACACGGTAGTCCCATGCCCAAGCCTCTCTAATTCATTTGGCAGCCATTGCTGCCACAGCCGTTACCCTTCACGTTCTTTCGCCACCCAATCGCACACACAGTACCCACGGAGACTGCCTTCACGGCAGTTCTCTCTATCTCTCAAACTCCAACACACAAACACAATAATCAGCCACCATATAACCTACGACCACAACAACATGCACTAATTCACAACCCTAAGTCCACAAAATCCCACGGGTTCTCTCTTGCCTCCCTTTAAATTGAAATCTACGAGAGGAATAAATGAGGAAAACTAAAAGAAAACTTACTATAATTCGTATTCGATGAAAATTCCTTCATCCAATTGTGCTTGATCACTTTCTCCCAACCATGCGCAGACAAAAGTTTTTTGAGGAGAAGGGTTTGGGGCTGCTTTGGCTATACAGGTATATACCCTAGATTAAGAATTTCAAAAAAGCCCCGTTAACCTTTGTTAGTTATTTAAAGTCTTACCCGCAACTTCTATTATTACAAAAAATGCCCAAAATAATTATTAACGATAATTTATGTGTGCGGAAAATTTTAATGGGTTGTTAAGCTACTCCGCTACGCTAATTGTCACTAAAAGTTTCCAATAAATGCATTGATGCTATTTTAAAAAAATCGTAACTAAAAATAAATTTCAATTTAACAGAAAAAATATATTAGGGTTCGGGGTGTTATATTCTCTCCCACTTATAAAATTTTCGTCCTCAAAATGTATACTCTTAATCATGTCCGATTTCTAGGATCCACGGTCATTACACATCGAGCACTGATAGTCCTACATACATTTAGACAGTTGACAACTTGCCCAAATACAATTTTAAACATCTTCTCAAAGTGTGTCCGCTAAAGGCCTAGGAGTACAACACTGACAAATTTACTCTTAACACACTCTGACCCACACTAACCTACTGATAAAGATTATCTCAAATATCAAAACTCTTCCATCACAAGCTCTACCACGCTTGGACATCTTAACATTTAAATCTGTCTCCACTTATCTTCTTAAATCGTGTAAATGGTGAGAATGGTCGCTAAAGGCGCAAGTAAATTCATACTAGGTTACCGTAATTCACCATCTTATATAACTAATTCCATAAGGAATCCTCCCTTCAAATATCTCATGTCTCAAACCTCAAGAGGTGACATTACTTTCAAAGTCCCAAGCTCTCTAACCTCAAAAGAGAACAGTCACACTCGTCATCTAATGCCACATATAACTTCAATAATATGATTCTAGAGTATCAATAACAACTTCAAGCATTTTACTATACAATAAGATTCCAATTATAACCTAGGATTCCATAATCCCATCAACCAGATATCATTATTCAACCTCGAAATATTTATGACTTAGCTAGTAAGAAACTAACTGAACTATATTTACTCCACTTTAAACTCAACCAGTTAAATCAAATTTTAATTCATCATGCTTCCGCAAACGCTTTTCAAACAATTAACCAAGCTATACTTGTCGGGCAATCTATTTAATAATGATAGGCTTAACCTCAAGCCTATGGTGCACAAAAAGTACAAAGCAATTATTGCATATGACTTTCACTCAAAAGGATTCAGCCTCATGTTCTAACTGCCACTTTCGTCAACCTAGTTACAAGTCTATATAATCATAAACTTATGCTCTGATACCAACTGTAACATCCCAGAATTTTTCGGAACGTTAAACATTCAATCGGTCACAATAATGCCACAATCTGTCAGAGCAACTATCCGTCAATCAAATTATACTCTAAATCACATGTCATAATTAAAATACCAAATCCAAGTCTAAGAAAATTTAAATAATACTATTCACCTACTGTCATTTGCACCAAACCCACACACCACACACAAAAAGCACTCACACACAACATGCACTAATGCACACATGGAAACACCAACGCATGCAGCCTCTCTCCCTTGCCTCTTTTACACACATATTCCCCACCCCATGTGATACTTAAATGAAAATTTCTTTATAGATACTAGAACATTTCAAACCCAATAAGTGTTTAGAAATACAAGAACATTTCAAAGATGGAAACTTTATAAAAAGATTTAAAATACTAGAGCATTTCACAAACACACGTCACACTCATCTGCTCACACACACCACTTTGCATATATTCAAGCACACTAATACACACATGCACAACACACACAATTACGCACACTCACTATCACCCACCAAACACGCACCCACACACAACACAGATCCAACTCTTCACTCACACATGCATACACAGACCATTACACACACATATTTACAGGTACTCTCCTTTGCTAAGTACACACACGCATAGAGTTTACGCACCCACACACATAGCACACAAACTCACACACCCATACACACACAACACATGTACCCAACACCTACGCGTACACGCTACTGCACACATTACCACATCTCACTCCCTTTCTCACATGGCAGTCCCATGCCCAAGCTTCTCTAATTCTCTTGGCAGCCATTGTTGCCACGGCCATTACCCTTCACGTTCTTCCATCACCCAATCGCACACACAGTACCCATGGAGACTGCCTTCACACCAGTTCTTTCTCTCTCTCTCTCTCTCTCGAACTCCCACACACAAACACACAATACTCAGCCACCATATAACCTACGACCACAACAACATGCACTAATTCACAGCCCTAAGTCCACAAAATCCCACGGGGTCTCTCTTGCCTCCCTTTAAACTGAAATCTACAAGAGGAATAAATTAGGAAAACTAAAAGAAAACTTACCAGAATTCTTATTCGATGAAAATTCCTTCGTCCAACTTTGCTTGATCTCTCTCTCCCAACCATGCGCAAACAATTTTTTTTTTAGGAGAAGGGTTTGGGGCTGCTCTGGCTATACGGGTATATATATATAACCCTGGATTAAGAATTTCAAAAAAGCCCCCTTAACCTTTGTTAGTTATTTGAAGTCTTACCCGCAACTTCTATTATTACAGAAAATGCCCAAAGTAATTATTAACGATAATTTATGTGTGCGGAAAATTTTAATGGGTTGTTACGCTATCCCACTACGCTAATCGTCACTAAAAGTTTCCCATAAATGCATTGATGCTATTTAAAAAAAAACTTCGTAACTAAAAATAAATTTTAAATCAACTGAAAAAATATATTAGGGTTTGGGGTGTTACAACAAACATGCGCATGTTTGAGACAGCAAAATAAGAACACAATTACCACAGTTATAGTAAATTGTACAAGAACACAAAGAAAATATAAAAAGGTTAAAAGGCAATAGACATTTTTTTTTTCAAATCTAGTCATCTTAGTTTTTAGTCCTCAGAGGAGTTTTCATAATAACGAACCGCCTCGAGAAAACCCTAGACCCGGAGAAGGTATTCTTGCAGATTTCCTTACATGTTTACGACACCCGAGCCATTATATGTTACCATTCACAAAAATAGCCTTTTGAAATGTTTAATTCATCTTACTTAACTTAGGGATATCCTTCAAGATCTAAGTCTATGCATTTAGCACATGGTGTACAAAAAAGTGTGTATAATCATGCTCCAATAATTTTCCTATTATGCTATATGTTGAGAAATTAAAGTGTCTAAATAGATATTTAGTAATAATATCGTATAGTATTAAAACTTAAATTATTCACAGTTAAGCCATATTATATGTTAAAAATACTAACAATGCTTGAGGCACAATGAGTGACAACTTGAACCACTTTTTTTAACCCTTACTTCTCAACATTTGTCTTTTCAAGTCAATACATCAAGTCTCCGGTATTCAAATGTTCGGAAGTAACAACGGACAAATTGCCTCTAGAATGATTAGCTAAAAAGTTAATCAAAGTCCTTTCTTTTTTGTCCTTCCAACCACAAATCATAATCAAACATGCGGTTTTCTCACACTGTTCTTTACAATCATTCATCAACTTACATGTATTATCCACCTTTTTCTAAAATAAGGTGACCCTCATCTCATGATAACTTTGTGGCTTTATGCTGCCCAATAGCCTCAACAATAGCAGGAAAGCTATTGCACAGCATTATATGCAATCCTTGCATCATGAGAATATTGCTATTGCACTACAAGTCCGATTTCTCATCTTCTTTTTCGCTTCTTAATTTTCAAACACTATGGATTGCTTTATCCTTCTCTTTGTCACTACCTCTTCAAGGTCCGAGGTAACGAATACGTCAATTAGCCCTTAGCCTTTGGATTCTTAGGAGGCGGTTGACGGGAACTCTCGGTGTATAAAACTCTCTTTTTTCCGGATATCTCAAGTAACTCATCTTCCTCTTTATCTTTGAGAAAGTGATCAAAATATGGGACACACCTAGCTAGTTCTTTCTTTTCTTTTATAGACTGAGCAAATCTTTCTTCTCATCTTTTACATGTTTTGGACACTCTCGGCATGTCAAAGCATTCTTATAATATCCAGCAAGGTGTTGCTTATGTCGATAAATAATGTTTTTTTTGGGCATAAATTACAAGTGAATGCATCTTTGTTGTCAGACTAGCCATACGTCCATGTTTTCGAGCTGGTCCTTCGCTTCCACACTCGGTATTGACATGTATATTCCTGTGATTTAATTAAATGGTAAAATTAAATTAGCTTAAAACCCTATAATAATACAAGAAAACCTTAACCGTAGACATTTTAAATGCAAAACTTAAAAATATCGACAAGCTACTTAATTAGAGCAGGGCACCATGGCAGTTGGCAGCTACTTCTTCCTTTTCCATTTTTAGGGTGTAAACTTAAAAATGATCCATTTTGTTGTCTGTATGATTGTGTATAAACTCATCAGACAAGGTCCATTCTCTTGTAGAGGATGTATATGTGTGTTGTGTGTGTGTGAAAGCCGAAACTAAGAAAATGTTATCCAATCATCACTTCCTTGGACACTCTCTTAGCTCGTGATGTAGACTTTCCTACTTTGACTTTTTGAAATATTTTGAATTTATTTACTTGTAATAATGATTAGACTTACTTTTTTCTCTCTACATCTCTCTTGTTCAATTTGATTGGAATTCCATTTTTTCATTTGAAATTCAACCAATCATATAGATTTTATATTTCTCTCTCTTCTGTGTCAACATGTACCACAAAAAAAACTTAATTATGTTTTTGCAATTCCGTTAATTTCATCTTGATTTGTAATTATTGCTCAACTTCATATGTAACGACAAAAATTGGTAGGAGAACTCATAAAAAAGGTGAAAATAAAATTTTAATCATTTTTTTGTCACTACCAATTTCGTATTCTTATTAAGCATACAATTACGAATCTCTCATTAAGTATTTTGATAGTCAATACTCGCGTGTGCAACGCACGGAATGATCAAAACTGATAAGCAACTAAGAAGGTGTTATACAAACACCTGCATCTACACTATCTTGTACGAACAAAAATTGGAATCAAGCTCATATTCACACAAAAAACCCTCACAGATACCCCAAACCATCTAATTAGTACTCCTCACCTTCATAGCAATCCATCACAGATCCCCAAACCATCGATTAAATCTTCTTCCTACAAAATTAGAACTAAAGCCCGCCAACATCACCCACATTCTGTTGGAAATCTCTAGTAATCGTATAAGCAAATCTTTTGTGGTTATGTTCATTTAAACTCTACTTTAAGATTATCCAGACTGTTGGAAAGGTACAACAGAAAATAACAAGCACCAACTATAGATATTTTCTGTTAGATTTGTTGCAACTTTCAAGATATTTAAAACTACAAAATCCATTCCCGATTTTCTAAGAAGGATTCTCATGAGAATAAAATTCGACTATGGGTGATGTTAACGTTGATCAGATTTAGCATCTCTTATTATTTCAAGTGTTCAACCATGGTCCACGTAAGAATAGTTTTTTTTTTTGGGTTGTTTGTTGTGTGTGTGAGGGTGAGATAGAGAAACCAAGGGCTGGTCAGTGGCAAGACTAGCTGCAGCAGCTAAGGCAAATGGAGCAGCAGTGGCAGTGGCAGATTAGAGCAGCGGTAGTGGCAGCAACTGGAGTAGCAGCCGGCAGCGACTAGAGCAGCATCATGCGATATGCGAATAGTGGCGATAGAGGCACGATGGGGCAATAAGACGTGATGGGTATTTGGGTTTTGTAGAATCAACTGACTGAAATAAATGAATAGAGGAGATCAAAAGAAAGAAAAAAAAGACGGTCTAGATGATGCCACAATAATATCAATCAATGACTCAATTTCTTGAGCCTTCATCGGTGCCTCCACCGCTGCCATGTGCCTTGTATCTAGGCATGCAAGGCACGCCTCTTCAAAGGAGTTGCGCTTAGCCCTAGGCGACGTGTATTACCTGCATGGGCTACAGGTTTTGCCTAGGCGCACCATTTTCCACGATGTTCGATCCTTAAGGGAAAAGACCAAAACTCGGTCTGTGATTTCTTATAGACCTAATTCAATTAATATTTTGAGTTGAATGCTTTAAAAACTCTTATCATCTAGAAGTCTAATCAAAACAGCAAACAAAATTCTAATCCTAACCAATTTCTTGCAATGGCAGATTGAGATATTGTTCTTTCATTTTTATCACATACAAAAACTTGGTTGCAGGAAGGAAAATCTAAAACAAAATAACTCTAATCTAACATATGTCTATTCTAACATACTCTAGGGAAAAAAAAAAGACAAGAGTATAAGAACTATGTCTCGTGATCTAGACTGGTTGTGTAACACCCCCAAAATCTGAGCTGGATCTATGGCCAAAAAATAAAAAGAAATGAAAAGCCAAATAACAATTTGTTGGATCTTTAGCGACAATTTTTAGGAATCATAAGTTGTAATTTAACGAGAGCGGTTATAAGTGATATTAATTAGAGTCTTTAGTGACAATTAGCGTAGCAATCTTTTTTGGCAACCTTTAGCGACATTTAAGTAACTGAAAGTTGTAGATTAGTGAATCTGGGTAGGATAGGCAATTAATAAAAGCGAAAGGGATTGAGTTAAAAATTTAATTGAATTGGGGTTTGTTAGATAATTAAAAAGATACCAATCTGATTTTTTTTCTCAACCCTTAATTTTTGGAAAGTCAACTGGAGAGGGAACAAGAGTAAATTGAGCTCTTTGAATTTATTCCATTCTCAGTTAAAAAAAGTCAAATTTAAGAGGGGAGGGGTAGAGAGAGAGAGAGAGAGAGAGAGTACACAAAAATAAAGACATTTCAGTTACTAGAAACAGGGGGGCTGAAAGAGAAAGGGGATTGAACAACGAAAAATTGATGATAGAATCCAGTGAAGTGAAATTTCTCGGTATGCCCTCTTACAGTATTACGATACCTTTGTGCGTGTTTAGAATTGTATAAGTGTGAACTCGTGTGTGTGTTTTGGTTTTCTCAATAAGTTGTGTGTACCGACATATACATCTCTATATATATGCATGTGGGTTTCGGCTATATGAAATCAGTGGGTTCATATGTGGCTCTTGGATTTAGATTTTGCTAAAGATCAAGTTGGAGAATTTGGGGTAGATCTCTACTGCCATGCATGCGTGTGTGCCTATGCATGCATGTGCGTGTGCGTGCATGTGTGTATGTTTATGAAAGAAAATGGAAAATATATTAGTGATAAATGGGATCAAAACAGTGGTCAGAGGAGGGCTGTGAAGGGATGCATGTAACTGGTCAACAAATATGTGAGCAAGCAAAGCAATTTCCTCTAAATTGTTTTGAAACACGCTCACAGCAAGCATCAAAAGAAAAGTAAAGAAGGGTGAAGGAAAGGAAAAAGAAAGGAGAAGATGAAAGAGAAATTTTCTCCCTTCAACTTAATAAAATAAAAAAAGTGAAACGGCGATATGTGGACAGGCAGCCTTGAAAGTGCTCTGTGTGTGTATGTGTGTGTACTTGAGGGTGAGTGGGTGTTTATGTGTTCTGGGAAGAGACTGGGGGCAAAGGGTATTAGGGAGAAGATGAAGTGGGAAATTTGGTGTGTGTAGCTTAGTGGTACCCTGTGCTGGCACAGGTGTACCCTGGGCTCACGTTGAATTTAGTGCCTGCGTTGGATGGGTTAAGCAATTGTTAGCATGTAAAATTCTACAGTAAGATACATTAAGTGTGTGTTAAGTGTGTGTTAGCATGTGCGTATAGTGTGTGCATGGGTGTGTAGTGTGTGTGTGTGTGTGCGCGCGCGCGCGCTTGAGGGTGAGTGGGTGTTTATGTGTTCTGGGCAGAGACTGGGGCAGAGGGTATTAGGGAGAAGATGAGATGGGGAATTGGGTATGTGTAGCTTAGTGGTACCCTGTGCTGGCACAGGTGCACCCCGGGCTCGTATTGTGTTCGATGTCTGCGTTGGATGGGCATAGTAGTTGTTAGCGTGTAAACTTCTACAGTGGGATACGTTAGTATATGTTAGAATTGTAAAAAATTTTATTTTTCTAGAATCGTTTAGTATTTTTAGTAATTTCCACAATTTCAATTTTTCTAAAATATGTTTTGAATCTTTAAAATTCTTATTAAGTTCTGGGAATATTACAATAATATTTTTATGATATAAAAAAGTATCAGTGTGAGTTTTACGAATTTTAAAACTAAATCGGTACCTTTATCCGTACCCCATTTGATTTAGCATATAGATATTTTTAAAATGGTTTCAATGCTTTTAAATTCTATTATACATTTTGAAGCTATTATAAAAATTTTGGAACTTTGATTTGAGCTAGAATTAATGCCATTTTGGGCTTTTTTGGTATTTAGGAAAAATATTTTTAATCTGAAAATATTCAAAATTTCAAAAAATTCTTAATTTAATATTTTATAATGTTTTAAGCTCTAAAAATATTTTATAAACATTTATTAGGACTTTCTCTTTTAGTAATAAGTTTCGAGATGTGTGTAGGGTTCCTAGTTAGGGTAGGCTGGACGAGGGACCTAGTTCGATTTGGGTTTTATTGGGAGTGTCGGAGTAAGAAACGTTTAAGAAATTAGCATTAGGTTCATAATTTTATGAGACTCGAGTTTATTTCTGATAAGTAATTTGTCAATTTAGGTTAATTCAAGGATTTTGAACGAGATTGCTTAGCAGTGCATAGTTTGGCTCGAGGTAAGGAATTCTTTCTGAAACCTCATTTCATTATATTGACTTCATATGTCTCATTCTGAATTGTTATTGAATCTCATTGAACTCTGATTTTGGTTCATTTATTATTAAAATATTTTTGAAATTGCCCATGAAGCCCTAACTTGAACCTTAAAGCGACCATTTGAAATATTTTTAATGCTTATCTGTTTTGTTGGTTCAATCATTCGACAACATACTAAATTTGTTCATTTCGTCTTAATATTGACATGTGTTAGTAATCTAAAAAGTTTTAAGGATGGTCTGCATTATTAGAGTTATAAGGACGGTCTGTTTAGTTGGGTTAAAACTAGTACTTAAATGGACTATTTAGTGTATATATACATATGTAAAGTGTATCTGAGTACTGCTGGGGTGGCTTTGCTAATCTGTGCTACTCATGTTCAATGTTATCTCTTCTTGTTTTCTTGTATTCGAAATGTTTTGAAATGTTTATTGATTTGAGGGATTGAGTTGATACTCTTCCTTTTATCTGTATCGAGATCCTCTGGTTTTATTTGAATATAAAAAACAAACATTGTTATTTGACTTCAAATGTAAAATCATTCGAACCGCATTAGGTATGGATTAGAGCCGAGCGAGGGAAATTGAATTAAGTTAGTATTGATCATTAGAACCCCTGCGTGGCTAAACTTCTCTAGCTCATTATTTAGATTTAAATTAGTGTACCAATTATGACTGTACACTAAGGGTAATACATAAATTGATGGTTTAGTAGCTCTGATAGATTAGTGGAATTATTTGGTTGAGTTTTAGGGTATTCTTTTGTAAATGATCGAGTGAGTGTCTAACGTTCTGAATTTTCGAGGCGTTACAGTTGGTATCAGAGCTTAGGTGTGAAATTCTATAGACTCATAAAGCCTAAGATAATCTATGACTGAGATTGGACTTTGAAAACTTGTATTATATTTTGAAGACTCATTTGATATTTTAGCATTATATTAAGATTTTTGCTGAGTACGCAATAATAGATAGGTTACTTACCTTAGAATTCAAGGATTTTAAGTATTAATCAAAGAAGATGATTGAAAGATAAGATTATATCTTTTCGTTCCCTTCAGTAGCTCCATCAAACAGAAGCTATGAACAGTGGTTGTGATTGTTAGTGGATGTGAGATACATGTGTGTAGAATCAGATTTTTTGGTCCTTTAGGGATTAACTTTCTATGTGATGGATTTGGTAATAGCTTAAATTGGTTTGGCTTGAGATCAGAGTGCGCAGCGAAAGCATAGTGATCCATTCAGATATTAGTGTACCCTCAGGTTTTGGATTTAAGAAGCTTAGAGACAAAGTAGTTCTATAAAACTAGTTGATGATGGATGTTTGGTGTTGTAGGAATTCCATTTGGGCAATGGCTGGGCAAGATTTTTAGGTCAGGAATATTTTTGAGCTACCAGCAGGATGGGAAATGAAGGCCTTAAATATCAATCATCCCCGTAAACTGTAAATTTAGGTCTTCTAGCTTGGTGCTATTGAAAAAGATTAGTTTCATGCTTAAGTGTATTCTGGAACCAAAAAAAATAGCAGGTGTTGTTGTAAGGCATTCATTTTATAGTAATGTACTATGGGTAGGGGTCAAAGTCTAGGCTTGCGTTCTGTGAGGTTAAGTATGGAATTAAGACCTATAAGTTTTATTCTTTTATCCTGAAAAACTTTTAAAGAGAATTGACTCTCAAACTTCATAGCCATTGGACTGTGAGGTTTTACAAACGTTAAAGCATAGTGATGGTCCAAAGATTTGAGCTTCTTGATATGACTTGAACGAGAATTGAAACGTTTGGGTGTTGGTGGGATATAAATTTTGATGCGGAGTGTAGACAGTGCACTGGAATTATGTTTGTTTCTATTAGAGTTAAATAGCGAAAACACAGTGCTTGGACATTGTCAATATTGTGAAATTTGAGGATAATTTTTTATAAGTGGGGGAGAATGTAACACTCCAGAAATCTAAGGATAGATCCATGGTAAAAAAAATAAAAAAAAATTCCAACTAATCATTTGTTGGATCTTTAGAAACAATTTTTAGGAATCATAAGTTGTAATTTAACGATAGCGGTTATAAGTGATATTAATTGGAGTCTTTAGTGACAATTAATGTGAGCAATTATTTTTGACAACCTTTAGCGACATTTCAGTAACTGGAAGAAGCAGATTAGTGAAGCATTGTACGATAGGCAATTAATAAAAGTGAAAGGGGTTGAGTTGAAAATTTAATTAAATTGGGGTTTGTCCGATAATTAAAGAGTTACTAATCTAAATTTTTTTATTTTGTCAACCCTTAATTTTTGAAGAGTCAACTAGAGAGGGAACAATAGTAATTGAGGTCTTGGAATTTATTCCATTCTTGATTACAAAAAAGAAAAGAAAGAGTCATTTTTTTTTTGGGGGGGGGGGGGGGGACTGAATGACGGAAAATTGGTGACGGAATTCGGCGAAGTGCGATTTTGGGTAAGCCCTCTTACAGTATTATGGTACCTTTGTGTGTGTTTAGAATTGTATAAGTGTGAACCCATGTGTGTGTTTTGGTTTTCTCAATAGGTTGTGTGTACAAACATATATATCTCTGTATACATCGTTGTGGGTTTCGGCTTTGTGAAATCAGTGGGTCCATATGTGGTTCTTGGATTTAGATATTGCTAAAGATCAATTTGGAGGATTTGGAGTAGATGCCCGCTGCCATGCATGCATGCGGGCGCATGCGTGTGTGTGTGTGTGTGTGTGTGTTGATACATGTGTTTATGAAAGGAAAAAAATTGGTGATAAATGGATCAAGGGGGGGCTGTGAATGGATGCATGTCACTGGTCAGCAAATGTGTGAGCAAGACAAGCAATTATTTCCCTCTAAATTGTTCTGGAAAATGCTCATAGCAGGCATCAAAAGAAAGGCAAAGAAGGGTGAAGGAAAGAAAAAACAAAGGAGAAGATGAAAGAGAAACTTTCTCCCTTAAACTTGATAAAAAAAGTTAAAATGGCGATATGTGGAGAGGCTGCTTTGGAAGTGCTGTGTATGTGTGTGTTGTGTGAAAATATAGTGCAGTGTGTGTGAGCCTGTTATGTGTGTTGTGTGTGCTATGTGCTATGTGTGTGTGTGTGGGGGGGGGGGGGGAGGGGGTTATAGTGTGTACACGGAGTGTGTTAAAGTGTGTGCATGAGTGTGTAATGTGTGCGTGTACTTGAGGGTGATTGGGTGTTTATGTGTTCTGGGAACAGACTGGGGACAATGGGTGTTAGGGAGAAGATAAACTTA
Organism: Escallonia herrerae; assembly: GCA_033070095.1. Classification (NCBI taxonomy): domain Eukaryota; kingdom Viridiplantae; phylum Streptophyta; class Magnoliopsida; order Escalloniales; family Escalloniaceae; genus Escallonia; species Escallonia herrerae. The sequence goes on along the minus strand of JAVXUP010003595.1, from coordinate 34,818 downwards.
GGAATTGGGTATGTGCATCTTGGTGGTACCATGTGCTTGCACAGGTGTACTATGCAAGACCCAGGAGGCGCTTGGGTCATACTGAATCACTATCTCACCATGCGAAAATAGGAACCGAATTTCAAGCCTTCGGAAGCTACCGAAATCAAGACTGTAATTTGGATGAGACTCCTGAGCTACCAATTGAGTGTTATGAGGAAAAAGCTATGTTTCGAATAGGCAAAAAATTCGGGAAACCCATCAAGATAGACGTCAACACAACAACATCATTAAGGGGCAAATGTGCCCGTATAAGTGTTGAGATTGATCTTGCTAAACCTCTCATACCTGCATTTACTCTTAGAAATAGAAAATACAGGGCAGAATAAGTATATTAACAATCTGTGTTTTAATTGTGGTAGGATCAGTCACCGGAAGGAATGGTGTAGGGACGCTTCCACCGGAAAAGAAACAGCAAAGTCACCGGAGAAGAGAACAACGGAGAAGGACAACGGGCAGATCGTCAACCGGTCAAAAGAAAGATAGATGGACCAAGCTCCCAACCAGTTGAAAACATCACAGACCCAAGCCCATGTGATCGAAGGAAACTTGGCCCTTGGATGTTAGCCAGGAAAACTGAAAGAAGACCCATTGTCAACAAGACCACGACGGCAGCGAGTATGCTTACTAAAACTCATGCTACTAGTGGCCCGTTAAATAGATTTAGCCCCTTAGAAATTGAAACAAAATGGCCTAGAAAAAGGAAAGAGAAAAACTACCAAAAACCAACCCACTGGAGAGGGACCTAGTTTACCATATGGAAAATATGGAAAAGACAAAAGCCAAGAGCTGCAAGAGACTATCAAGATCAACACCAAACGTTCGGATGAGTCCATAAGCATAAAGGCCTAACAGACCTTACCAAGCCAACCCAATAGTGATAGGTTTTGGTCAGATAACCAAGGGCTGGCTAAGATGGAAGTAGAAGCAAACTTAACGACCAGGATTGAAGATCCAAAAGAAAACCTAAGGTACTATGAGCTAAGGAAAACCAAAAACCCTAGAGAAAATACGCAGGGGATAGATATCACTAACATCCCTGCCAACAAACCTGAAAATCAACCGCCGAACCCTCCATAAACCTAGATTGCCACCATTGTTTAAACATATCCACCCATATTCATCCTAATGGAAGACCACCAGACCCAAACCAATTGGATGGAATGGCCATCTCACCACCATTATCTACTCAGAACGACGATATGTCCATTGATATCACCAAATCTGGGGATCTACATTCCATCAAAATTTTATGGACAAACGAGGAAATAGAGATAAAGTTAAAGAACTTAAAACCACATCACAAGGCGTTTCTAACTGAGGTCCGCAGTCAACTGCAGGAAAAGAAGAAAATCAAGAACATTCTCCAGATACCTGAAGAGTTTGATCTTATTGAAGTTGATAATTTGTGGTCCATGGATATTATGATGTGGAATTATGATGGGGCAGGGAACAATAAGTTCCATAATGAGTTCGGGGAGATAGTCAGAAAATTCCACCCAAATGTGATTGCGCTATTTGAACCCATAGTACAATACTCTCGAATGGTAACTCTTTAATGATTTGAGTTATACAACCTCTTGTATAGTTAACCCAGATGGAAGATCGGAGGCATCTGGCTTTTTAGGGATTCGTCGCAAGTCAATGTGAATATTATTGAAGCTAACAATCAAGTAATACATGCGGTAATGGGTAGATGAGACTACGAGGATTGGGTTTTCTCTATAGTTTATGCCAGCCCCAACCTAAAAAAGAGAGAGGAAACATGGAACAATATGAATAATTTTGTTGAGAATACCGACTTACCGTGGCTTGTGGGTAGAGATTTCAACGATATTGCAGATATATCGAAAAGGAAGGGTAGAGTAGATGGCAGATAAACTAGCAGAATAAGGAAAAATAAGGGAAATATAGATGAATGTGGGCTTATGGATATGGGGTGCACTGGTCCAAAATTAACTTGGACTGATAGGAGGAGTGGATGGGCAAATGTCCAGAAACAGTTAGATCATGCCATGGCCAACCCAGGATGCTTGATCTATTAGGCCATTTCGAATTAAAGCTGCTTGGATGCTTGATAATCAGTTTGCAAAAGTTGTTAGAAATACTTGGGACCCTAATCAAACTCACATGTTTCATAACATAGAGGAGTTTAAGAAGGAAGCTAGTAGATGGAACAAAGATTATTTTGGTAACATTTTTCGGAGAAAAAGATTATTATTGGCCAAGCTCAAAGGAATTCAAACTGCTATGGTTAATAATAGTTCTCATAATTTGGAAAAACAGCTTAGAAAAGAGTACTTAGATACCCTCGATCAGGAGGAAACTCTTTGGCACCAGAAGTCTAGAATTAAGTGGATTGGCCAAGGTGACAGAAATACTAGATACTTTCACATAACGGCTATTAATAGAAGGAAAAAGAATAGGATATTCCTTGTAAAATGAGAATGGTGATTGGATAACTGATACTAACCAGATTGAAAAGCACATAAATAGCAATTTTAAGAAGATGTTTATTGAGGAGGAAGACGGATGGGAGGAACCCAATATTCTAATTGATTTTCCTAAACTTCATGAGGAGGACATGAGAGCCCTTGACCTTCTTATTACCGATGCTGAAATTAAGATGGCCTTTTTCAATATAAAGCCCGTTAAAGCCCCTGGACCAAATGGCATTATTGCCATGTCTTATCACAAGAATTGGGAAATTGTTGGTAACACATGTTGTAATTTCATTAGAATGTGCTTTACTGATAGGAGTATGCCTTGTGAGAATAAAAAGCTGTTGTCACCCTTATCCCTAAAGTGAGAAGCTCTCAAAAAATAAGTCAACTTAGACCTATTAGCCTGCTTAAGGTGACTTACAAGGCCCTGACTAAAATTCTTGTGGCTAGGTTAAGCCCCATTTGAAGCATATTATTAGCCCAACCCAGAGTAGTTTTGCTCCTGGGAGAAATACCACTGACAATGTTATTATTTCCCAAGAAATCATACGTTTTATAAAATATATGAAAGGGGGAGAGGTGGCAGATTTTTAAGATTGATTTGAAAAAAGCTTATGATAGATTGAATTGGCAATTTATCCAACAAATCTTGGTAGACTTTAGCTTCCCTAGTAATTGAATTGATATCATCATGGATTGCATTGTTGGTAGTACTTTATCTATTCTATGGAATAGCTCCCCCTTGATGTTATTACACCCATCAGTGAAATTAGGCAAGGGACCCTTTGTCTCCTTATATTTTTATGCTTTACATTGAAAGATTGTCTCATATGCTATAGAATTGCAACAAAAGGAAAAATTGTATTGGCCTCAAAGTTGCTAGAGGAGGACCTTTAATAAGTCATTTATTTTATGCTGATGATCTTATGATTTTTAATAAAGCTGGGGAAAAGGAATGTGGGATAATCATGGATGTTATGGATAAATTTTGTGGGATGTCTGGCCAGAAGGTCAATCTTCAGAAATCTAAGTTATTCATCTCTCCTAATGTTCCTAAACAAAGAGCTTGTAAAATTAGTCAGCAATGTGGGATTCCTTTCACTGATAACTTAGGTACTTATCTTGGCGCACTTCTCATACATAAAAGAATTTTTGGGAACATTTATGACCACACCATTCAAAAGGTCAACAGAACTTGCTGGTTGGAAAGCTAATATTCTCTCTTTAGCGGGCAGATACACTCTTATTCAATCTGTTACTTCTACTATTCCTACCCACCTTATGCAAACTCAAGCTCCGCCTGTTAGAATCACTGACAAATTAGATGAGATGAATAAAGCCTTTATGTGGGGAGATACTGATAACAAAAAGAAGATTCACCTCATAAATTGGAAGACTGTTTGTTCTCCCAAAAATAAAGGAGGTCTGGGGTTGAGGAAAGCTAGAAACCATAATTTATCTTGTCTTGTTAAACTGGGTTGGAAAGTTGGTATCAAGGAGGAGCTCCTATGGGTTAAACTGTTAAGACAAAAATATGAGTAAAGTTATAACCCTAGAGAATGGACTAAACCAAGTAAAAGTTCTCATACTTGGAGGAGTATTCTTAAGGGCAAAGATATTTTGCAAAAAGGAATGAAATGGATTTTCAACCAAGGTAATAAAGTGAATTTTAGGCACGACTGGTGGTGTGGTGATGGACCTATCATTCCTTCGAAAAATAGAGTTGAACTCGATATGAAGATTACATAAATTATTGATGGAGATGGACGCGACCATGAGAAAATTATATCTATGGTTAGCAATTCTTGGTATACATAAATAATTGGAACTTATTTGCCTAACGAGGAGGTTGATGAGGATAGGCTGTGTTGGGGTATTGAGCCTAGTGGAAAGTTTTCTATATCTAGTGCTTATAAACTAGCTATTGTCAAACCTAGTAATGTTGATATTAGTAACGAATGGAAGTGGATTAGGAAACTTAAAAATCCCAATAAAATCATATTGTTTCTATGGCTTGTTTTGCACCAAAGAATCATGTCTAATAGCATCGTGCAGCTAGAAATTTAACTTGGGATTCGAGATGTGCTAGATACAATCAGTTTGAGGAAACAACTGAGCACATCATCAGATACAGTACCAAAGCAAAGGAGATTTGGAGTAAAATGTTATCTGGAGAACAGATGGAGGAGGATGAGAAGATGAATATGAGAGATTGGTTAAAGAAAAACTTGCAAGAGAAGGCTCATCGCAGGTTCAGAGACATCAAGTGGAGTTTTGTGTTTGCTGTTGCCCTATGGCAAATTTAGAAAGACAAAAATAAAGAAAGCATAAAAGGAGCTAGAAGTCATATGGACATCTCTTGGAGAAATATTATAAACTTGGCAAAAGAAATGGAGAAAGCTTTCCAAACATGGAATAAAAACTTACCAGAGCCACGAAAACTCACATTCTGGTGTCCTCCTTTTTGCAGGTACCATAAAATTGAATATTGATGGAAGTTCCAGAGCTGACATGCGAGGAGGATTTGGAGGACTATTGTGGGATAACACATGTGCGTGTATGGGTGGATTCTATGGAGCTCCTCCAGTATGCAATGCACTGGAAGCTGAGTTGCATGGAATCTTGGAAGGAATACTACTAATCAAGAAAATGGGGCTCAGAGATGTCACAGTGGAAACAGATTCACAAGCGGCAAGAGATCTCATTCAGGGCAACAACAACAAATTCCATCCTCTGAGCAACCTCATCAAAGACTGCATCTATCTTATTAGAATCACGAATTCTAAGCTTTTACAGGTATACAGGGAGGGTAACAAATGTCCAGATCAATTAGCCAATATTGGTGTCCAACAAGGGGAGTCTTTTGTGTATCTCATGCAACCACCTGAAGTGGTCATTCCCCTATTAGCAGCTGATGTAGCTAAAGTTACCCATACTAGTTTGTAAACTTTGTTAATGTTTTAATGTTATTACTTTATGTTGTACCAAAAAAGAAAAAAATTGGCCCATTTTTTTATATGTAATGATACTGTGGATAACATAAAATTATCAAATACTGAAAAAACTAAGAAATGCACTAAAACTCTTCTTCCATTGAAACTTTTCTTGTCTTGAATCAATGTTGGCGTCCAACTTCTAAAGCTTCCAATTCCTAGGCCAGTTCTTTTTCCCTTTAAAACTTCAAACACTACAAAATTAGAAAACAACGATCTTGAAAAGAAGCAACAAAACATGGATAAAAAAGAACAAAATCAAAAGCAAAGGCCGTCTAACATCATTGAATCGTGAAACGTGTTTTCTACATAACATTCAATATGAGATGCAAAATATAGAGGTTATTTCACAAAAACTTTTCAAGAGAAATGATGTTGTGTGAAAGAATCTCATAAATCCTTAACAAAGTGAAAAAGAAAAAAAAAAGAACCAACAAAAGCCCACCGGTGCCAAAAGCGCTTGAGATAGAGAGTGGGTTCATAATGTTGAACAAAAGAAAGATAGAATGGATGAGACAATTGTAATATATATATATATATATATATATATATATATATATATATATATATATATATGTAAGTTAGAGATATCATATTGCCATGACTTAATCTGGAGAGATTCATGGAGAGATTGTAGGAGATTAATTGAAAAATATGATGACGGTAAGATTTTCAAATTTGAAAGAAGAATCAGTTAAGGCAAATTTGACACTCTCTTAACTCGCTATCTAGACTTTCCTATTTTGACTTTTTGAAATTTTTTGAATTTACTTACCTTTGTAATAATAACTAGTTGGGAAAAATATGCGTTTTTCATTAGATGCTATTTTTTATAATAATAAAATCAATAAATAAAGTCAATTTGATAATAGTTGCAACTAAAAAAGGGATAATTATGTCCACAAGGTGAAGGTGTCTTTGTATGTCAAACCAAGATATAACTTTTGAAAAAGATGGAATGCGTGCCTATAGTTGAATAAAAAGAAGTTGTTTCCAAAGGAAGATAGTGAAGGGAAATTTGAAAAAATAGTAGTAAGCAACTCAGATGTAAAAAAATAAAAAACTGACGTACCTTCTGAAATTTGTAATTCAGAGCTTTTCATGAGTGATGGATAGATTCGGCAAGACAATTAAAGAGTTTTTGTGAGTACGGATTTGCAATTAATTGGCATGAATTGTTTGAAGTGGATTGTTATGATTGCTTCTTCGAGATTTTAGGATGGTGCTTGATTATTGCGAAATTCAGTAGGGCATTTGGAAAACAAAAAATAAAAAGATTGGTGTAATTTTAGGAGATAAAAAAGCGCCAATTCGAATTTGTAATGAGATAATTGTTAAGGATTTTAGGTTTATCATGTTTTTGAACTTAGAAAAAGATTGAAGAAATACAAGATTTCGGGGTTCAAATAGAGAACTGAGAATGGAAGAGAGAAAATTAAGAGGATAAGACAAAATTTTAAGACTTCAGGCTTAGAAAGAGAAAAAAAATGGGTGATGAAATCCCAAAATTAATGGTTTAATTAGGGATTTGTGTATGCCTATGCGTGAGAAAGGGGGAAAAAATGGGGCTATCTATTTGAGTGTGTGTGTGTGTGTGAGAGAGAGAGAGAGAGAGAGAGAGAGAGAGAGAGAGAGAGGCGTGTGTGTGAGAAAGAGAGGAGCAGGCAGGGGGAACGAATTGGCTCAAAACATGTAATAAAAAAGGTGAAGTATTCTATAATGAATATGATAGATATGTTTAATCCACATGACAAAAGTAGAGATATAATTAAATTTGATTTTGTGTGCAAGTACTTTGGAAATAATTGTGGAATCAGATTTTAAATAGATTAATTACAAAATGGTAATTATGGAAACTTGATTAAGGTGCTATAATTATAAGTTATTTTTGAATGTTAAACTTATTGGTGAGAGAAAATCGATTTCAAAAATGGAAAGTGACAAAAGTAATTAAATTAATTTCATATAATTATAATAATTCAAATCTACGTGGCAAAAGGAGAGAATGTCGACGTAGTTTCGGCTGCGAAAGGAGAGAATATCGACGTAGACAGTGACGTGGCAATATTCTTTCACTTTCGGCTTTCATATATATATATATATATTTGGATTCTATTTTCCTCTCTCCCTTTCTTATTCAATTTGATTTGAATTTCTTTTTACCATTTAAATTCAACTAATTATTTAGATTTTACATTTCTCTCTCTTATATGTCAATATGTCCACTTAAAAATTTTGTTTATATCTTTGCAATTCATTAATTACTAAATTTTGTCAAAAGTAATTCTCTATATATTACTTTTAATCCTAAATCTTTCTTATTGTTTAGAGGTGCCCAATAGTCTCCATTAGTTTTTCTCTCTAACCACCATAATCTCCTTCCTTTTATTTCATTACAAGTTTATATATATAGTTTACTCTCACATTTTTTTTCAATTATTTTTACTCTTTTTTGGCCTTGACTAATACAAACCTCAACACACGGGTTATTGTTAGTAGTATTATCACTACATTGGGAGAGACGATTTCAATAATTTCATATACTATTTTTATCTTTATTTATTACTAAAAGCTAACAATTATTTTTCAAGTTTATCTTTTACTACAAAAATTGGTAGGAGAACACAAGTAAAATTGTGAAAATAAATTTTTATTTTTTTAATTTTTATCACAACCAATTTTGTTATTGTTATTAAACATACAAGTACGAGATCTTTCAATAAGTAATTTGATAGTTTATGCTCCCTTGTGCAACGCACGGGATCAAAACAACGTGTCCACATGGCAGATTTTTTAGGGATATAAATTTAGAAGTGAATATATTAGAGCAAATTTTTTATTCCACGTGGCAAAAAAAGAAAGTATCCATGTATGCGATGACGAGGAAAAATTCTCAGTTTCCCCTTTCATATGTACAGTATATGAGTAGATCTGCAGCCGTTTGGGGGGGGGGGGGGGGGATTTCCTCTCCCAAACTGACTGTCGATGTGGTGCAACCAAAGACCCTTTTTATAGATGTCTGAGAGCTGAAAAACACAAAAGGAGAACACTTCGTCGTTCTCATTCTCTCAAAGAGATAAGGCTAACAAAGACCAAAATGTCCTTACTGGCCGTTTACTCAAACCTTAAAGGTAAACCAGCCAGTCAGTTTATTTTTCCCACCTAGTTTACTTTTAATCCAACCCCAGAGGGGAAAAGACTACTTTTTTTTAATAAATCACGTTATTAACCTGAAATCATGGCAGACATCTAAATCAAAGTTGAACTAACAACTAGACCTTTTATTCTATCTAAACTCTAACTTGGGTTATGGACAAACTAACCAGACTAAAAATTGGACTGGACAAACTAAATTGGGCCAACTGAATTAGAATGGACGCACTAAACTGGACTAGCATAACTAAACAAAGCTTAGAAGAAATAAAATAAAGCCTAGACCAAAAAAGGCCTGAATTATATATATCTAAAGCCTAGGGTATTTTCTATTTCGATTTATTTGAAACGCGGCCCTAAGATTGCAGTACACAGACTAGGGTTGTCCTCATCATCTAATGACGCCCATTACTTAATCGATTAGGTTTTTTTTTAATTTTATGATACGACATTAATTAAAACCAGATTACATAAAAAAAAAAAATTAGCAAGACCTACCATCGGCATGGCAAAAAGGTGTACAACACGTTCTGGGTCCTTCCTTCCGTATAGTCATGAGCTAAAGCCTTCCTCTTATTTTCTTTATGCACTAGCTTTTCAAGCTTTTAGGCTTTATTGTCTCTTCAAAGTAAGATGATGATTCTAAAAGAAGGACAATGTGTGTCGACTTTAGGATTGGGAGCATTTCAAGCCAAACCAGCTGAATCTCCTTTTAATAACTCTATCCTCAATTCTTACTTTATAGCTCATATAATTATTAAGATTATGTATTTAGTTAAATGATCGGTTTCTATGTCTCTTGATTGACTAGTTCTATATGATTAAGTTTTGCAAGTCTCCATTACTTTGCATAGACACTCTACACCTTTTTCCAGGTAAAAGTACTGATTTAATAAATTTTAATTCAGTATTAAAAGCCATTACATTGCTGCCAAAGATCCCTCCTGGGTGGGTTAATAAAATTAATTACTGTATCCAGGGGTGGGTTAATGCATCTTTTAAAAAAAATCTTCTTAATCAAGAAAAATTAAAGCATCTCCCAGCTTCTGGGAGAAATCTAATTGTAAAAATTATAAAGCCCAAAAAAAATAAAATTTTCGTCGATAAGTTGTCGTAGAACATTCCCTCTTTTTGGCTTTTGCGCATGAACATTGTGTTTGTTTATGTTAATCTCTTCCTTTCTTTGGATTTGAATTGCTAAAATCTCTTCATCTCGTGAGATGAGGTTGCAGACAAGGATTGAGAAAAATTAGTTAAAGTGCGCCTATCAAATAAATGTTGCTCTTAGGTTGACATGAAGAAAGATGAAGAAAAAAATAGCTACTAACAAATGTTGCTCTCAAGATGACACTAGCAAAAGTGACGAGAAAATTGTGGGTAAAGATTGATAAAAGGTGTCTATTTAACAAATAATGTTGTTAGGATGACGTGCGAAATTCGCAAGACGATTGAGAAAAAAGAATGGAAAAGGGCAAAATTGTGCAAATCTGGTTAGTATGCCAAATATACGAGCAAGAGTGGTGCTTTTTCTTGGGTAATTAACCATTAAGACTTCGGAAAGCCTACAAGTTGACAAGCTTGTGGTCACAAATGATAGATTGTGGAGCATACACCGCCCATTATGCGCTTTTTCTTAATTCTTTTTCTTCACTCTGTCTTCCTTCCTTCCTTATGCAATCCTATCAACCAAAAAATACCCTCTCCCCATTGTTCTTACTTAGCATTGTGTCTGTAGAAGAGGTGCTGTCTTGCAAGAAATTACATGTGGTGTATAAATCCAGAAACTATGAGGTGTTATAAGAACAAGTGCCTCACACAGAACAACAAGCTAAGAACCGTACATCATGGAATGCTACCATTCGAACTTTATAACTGTCAAATTATATCTGGAGAGCACCTTCCCGCGCTAAAACCTATGAGAACGCTTTCTTTCTTTCCCAATATTTGTCATCATGAACTAAGGTGGCATGCGGTAAATGCATGCATCTAGGAATGCAAAAATTGATTCTAAAAAAGCCTATTCTATCGACTAGTGTTGAGTGAGAAAGGTTAGAGGTGTCAAGGTTAGGAACTCAAGGTATAACGCCCCGACTTTAGATGACGTTTACTAAAACTCAAACCCTAAAATAAAATATATTTAGCTAATTTTTTTTTCAATCACAACAAAGTATAAAGCAGAGCATCTAATCCATTAGCGACAAAAATATCTTCATAAATAAGATTTATTTAAAATACATCATCTTTAAAATCCAACTAAACAAAATAATAAAACACTTCCAAAATCCATTACAAATTCTAATCCAATTCAAATTACCTACATCCGGATAAAGTTCTTAAAATGGATTACATAGTTCAAAGAAACTAATAAGCTAAGTTCTCTAATTCCCTAAGCGTGCCCAGGCCTCTAATCGCATCTACTACTTGTGGTAAGGGACAAGACAAACAAATAAAGGTGAGCTCGAATAACCTAGTAAGGGGAACAAATGAGAAGCAATACAATAATCCAAAGTTCAAAACCAAGCCAAAACTTAACGAACAAGTGACAACAATTGGCAATGATACAAATAAGGCGAAATAATACGAAATGAATAAGTGGTCCAAAGGACCCAAATTGAACACAAAACCCGAAGGTACGAAATGCATATCAGTAGCGTAATAGCCTTCGTCAAGAGAGCTATCCAAAAGTCACTAAAAGTGATTACAAAAACCATCAAGATGGCTGCAAAACACATTAATTAGGTGACTACAAAAATTACCATGTAGCTACAAAAGTCACCGAAACGACTACAAAACTCTTAAGATTCCCCCTTTTTAGAAAGGGTTGTTAAGATTAATGATCATATACAATTTAATGGCACACTAATTTAGTAGAAGAGACCAATACAAATTTAGTGTAACACTTTTTCAATGAACTCCAAGCCAGGGAAGGTTAAGCAATAGCAATAAATGCTACTGCCTTAACAAGAAATTCGCAACACAATGACGATGAGAAACCTCAATGATGATTAAAAATATAAATGCATAAGATGGTGATTAAAATATAAAGCCATAAGATTTCCAAGTACAATACTACGGAACAGCATCTATAAAATAGAAAGGATGCTGAAATTCAGCTTATAGAATTAAGAACACGACAATCTTTCTGTGGGATTCAGAATAAGTATTGTACCAATACATGTCACTAAAACAACACAGGAACAACCACCTACAAAAGAGTGTCCAGCTTACCAAGGAACAAGGGCCGAAAGGAGGATTGACTTCCATGAATTCAATGACTAATTAGATACAAACACATGCATAGGATGTAACAGAAGGATAGAGCCCAAAGCTTGAGCTCCAGTGGCCAAGAAACAAAAGGAAAATAGGACTTTCTGCATAAAAGCCTAGGCAACGTGTAGGGACAGCATTAGTGCACTGGCTAACAGGGGTGGAGTACTGAAAATTTTGCAGAGACCAACCACAAAAACAGCCATTTCACTGTAGGTTTGATCTGGACATGTTTAGAAATTTAACAAGGAATTCTTATTGGTACTGTCCAGCCATGGAACTGTACTGAAAAGGGGAGGCACGTGAACCCACACACACACACACACACACACACACATATATATACACACACACATGTATAACGGTTGTACAATGACATAAATAACCATGTATATACTGAATAACTAGAAAAATCTAGAACACTAATTATATATATTAACACTCCCCCTCAATCTGAACGAGGTGAAACAAGGGACAGATTGGCCTTCAATTGATGGAACTTCAAACAAGATAAGCATTTGGTAAAGATGTCAGCAAGTTGATCGGATGTGGATACATAACGAACAACAATATCACCACTAGCAACCTTCTCACGAACAAAATGAAAATCAATCTCAATATGCTTAGTGCAAGCATGAAAGACCAGATTAGCAGCAAAATAACAGGCCGGTGCAGAAAAACCCCCACTACAAGAAAAATAACATTTTCCAACGGACTTTTAGCGACGGAACAAAATCCGTCACTGAAAGTCACTTTTACCGACGGATTTGTCTATGGTTAAAAGTCCGTCGGAAAAAGTCATTTTTACCAACGAATTTGTCCGTGCGTAAAAGTCCGTTGCTAAAGACTGTTACCGACGGAATATTCCGTCAATAAAGGTCTTTCCCGACGGACTTTTACCAACGGGTTATGACCGACAGAAAATCATTCGCTAAATGTAATTTTTCATATTTTTTCCTTTTTCTTGAATTTTTTATATTGAAAAATAATTTCTTTTATTTTGCTATAATTAAGAAAACCCTAAATTTTCTTTCATCTCATTTCCTTCCGCCGCTCTTTCAAACTCCCTACCCCCTGCCCCTCTCTCTCTCTCTCTCTCTATATCTCTCTTTCTCTCCATCTCACGCAGTAGATCGTCGGCCGCTACCCACTCCACTGCCTCTCCTCTTCCCTGGCCGCCTCTTACGCCACCCACCCCGCTACTCTTGCCGCCTAACTGACAGACTCACTGCGCCACTGCCGCTCCGGCGAATCTGCCATCTGAGGTTCATTATCTCTCTCCCCTCCCCCTATCTCACGCACACACACGATGTATATGTTGTTCTATTAACACATCTTTTCTGTGATTCAAAAAGGTCCAATGTTCTGATTTATTAGTGTGTACTGGCTGATTATTGACTGTGTTGTAACTTTGGATTGGATTTGTGATGCCTTATCTAGTATAAGAGGTGGTTTTGTTGTTTTTTGTTTAGAAGATGGTCTGGTAGCAGCGTGATTACCGCAATGGAAACCGTCCTAAATTTACCAGTTTTACAAATATTTGAAAAGATTCTGCCATTTGGTAGGGTCAAAATATTGATTTGCTAAACTTTGATTCTTCAAAAAGTGGGATGAGTTAGTTCCCTCATACTCGCTCCGTTCTTTGCGAAATTGGGTAAAAGGATGATATGGAGTTCGTTGAAGCAACAAGCTCTGATTCAAAATTCACAATGGATAGGTTATGGTCAATCTATTAATAGCAAAAAAGGGTTTGTGTAAAAGGCTTCTACTAATTTCATCAGACACTAACTTCACAGCAGCGTAGCTTGCTCAATTTATCACAAGTAGAAAGTGGTTTTATGTACAATGCTTCCAGTTATTTGACCAGACTTTTTTCATGCTTCGTGCTTGTGTAGGGTGATGTTTTGGGGATCTTTAGTAGAGTTTCACAAAGCAATTGAGCTCAATCCCCGTCAAAAGGCATGTGAGTGTTTCTAGTTTAAAAGCAAAATGAAAATCTAAGCATTGATCATGATTGTTGCAACTAAAAACTGGATCGGGAACCACACCAGAGATAAGCCTGCCAAAGAGAACACAGAGTGACCGCCGGGTGGAGTTCTGGCAAGGGAACGCTCCGATGTTTAAGTCAGAGATGGCTAATAATGTAGAACTCTGAGAAGTAATAAGAACACAATGTGTATGTGTGTGAGCTTGTCCATACCTGAGGGGTTAGACCCATTTATATAGTAGTAGAAGGGAGAGCCCTAATAGAATTTAGGCTTTGAATAACTCCAATCAGAATCAAATTAGGATCCTAGAGGATCACATATCTATCTCAGATGAAGGAGTAAGAGTCCTTTTAGGATTCTTCCTGATGATTAATATGGGAAGTGCCAAATCAGCAATAAGTTATCAAGGACTACGCGTCATAACCGCCATGTGTCATCGGAGATTGGAGGTACATTTTTGGCTATATCATATGCCCCCTGCTTTTACCAGCGTTAATGAAGCGGGTGGAAGCACACTTTTTCCACTGGCAATAGCAAAACATGTCGAAACAGAATATAAACTTTTTTTGACATTTCAAATACTTAAAGATATTTCTGCTCGGGTAGAGCTCCGTTCGGATAGAATTCTGCTCGGCCAAAGAACATCCTGCTCGGGCAGAGTTCTGCTTGGACAGAATTCTGCTCGGGCAGAATTCTATTTGGCCAAAGAGCATTCTGTTCTGACAGAATTAGAGTATTCTACTCGGGCAAAGTGCTCGGATAGAATTCTGCTCAAGCAGAATTCTGTTCTGCCAAAGCCACTCTGCTCGAGCAGAGTGTTCAGACATAATTCTGCTCCGGCAGAATTCTGTTCGGCCAAAGCCATTCTGCTCGGGCAGAGTGTTTGGACGGCCACTGCTCAGGCAGTGTTCGAACAGAATTCTGCTTGGGCAAAATTCTAGTTGGCAAAAGCCACTCTGCTCGTGCAGAATGTTTGGACAAAATTCTACTCTAGCAGAATTTTTGTTTGGCCAAAGAGCATTCTGCTATGGCAGAGTGCTCGGACAGAATTCTGCTCATGCAGAATTCTTATTCGGCCAAAGAGCATTCTACTCGGGCAGAGTGCTTGGTCAGAATTATGTTCAGGCAAAATTCTATTCGGCCAAAGCAACTCTGCTCGGACAGAGTGTTCGGATAGAATTCTGCTGGGGGAGAATTATGTTAGGCCAAACCCACTCTGCTGGGGCAGAGTATTCGGATGGCCACTGCTCAGGAAGTGTTCGGATAGAATTCTGCTCGAGCAAAATTCTATTCGGCAAAAGCCACTCTGCTCGGGCAAAACGTTCGGTTAAAATTCTGTTCAGCCAAAGCCACTTTGCTTGGGCAGAGTGCTCGGATAGGATTCTGCTCGGGCAGAATTCTGTTCGGTTTATTTCCATGTCTTTTTTGATATTAATGCCTTTAAGTGGGAAATTTTTGAATTTCAAACTTCTCTTCTCTTAGCTTGTGACTCGTAGGTGGGTATCTACACCGTTGAGTTTCCCAAGAGGCGGTTACTTGGGGTTTTCCTATAAAAGGAGATCATCACTTCATTTTTTCCTCACTTGAATCTATTGGAAGCATTCTTCATTTCAAAAAAGTCATATTTCTTTCCTCTTTCTGTTTAGCACTACAAGTTTTCTAGTTTCCAATTTAGTAGTAGAAAACATGTCCAAAACATCAAAGTCTTTTTCATCTTCCGAAGAAAACATAGTGATCAGTAGTAGTTCATCTTCAAGTTCAGAACGAGTTCCAACTTTAGGAAGTGAAGTTGGAACTTCAAATCCACAATCTCCATAGCCTTCAACTTCACAACCACCATAGCCTTCAACTTCTCAACCATCACACTCTTTACCTGTCAAGAATGCCTTAGGAGATGTGAAGGATCGGGCCGAGGGTAAGGCCAATTCATGCCTTGGTATACTGCTGATGATAATTCGAGGTAAGATGTCTTTTAAAGAGTTATTAGAGTTGATTCGGGAATATCCTCTTCCCGCAAGTTGGTATGCTCGAATTCCAGGTTTGCAAGAACCAACCCATTATGGAACATAATTTGAAATAGGAATATACGAAGAGCATGTGAAGTCTGGGTATAGGCTTCCTCTTCACCATTTTGCTTTTCGTTTCTTCGAGCATTATCATATGGCTCCCGAGCAGCTTGTTTCGAATGGTTAGAGGAAACTGGTTGGGCTTATATACTTGGTTGAGACATCGGGCTATAAGGTAGATCCTACAGATTTCATGAGGGTCTTCTTTGAGATCTGCTTTGTTAAAGGAGTTGCCAACTGTCCAGGATGGTATTATATCCACAGTAAGCAACGACTTTTGAAGGGAGGACCAAAATTGAACAAGGGTTGGCATTCTAAGTATTTCTTTGTTGGCTATCTAGATAACGGGAAGTTACCCTTTGATAGAGAGCGGAATCCTTATAGTAAGGATTTTGAAAACCCAGGCAAGCCTACTCCCAACAACCTTACCAAGCACATTCTTAGCCATATTAAACTTCGAGGCAGTCTTTCCATTGACAGCCTCTTTCGGAAGAGCAATTAGAGTGGGCAAAGATTATTCCCCACAAGCCTATTCTAGCGGGACTTTTGATTCCTCCTCCTCCTCATGCTAATCCCAGTGCATCATCTACTGAGATTATTCCTCTAGGTGTGCTTTATATAGGTTATTATTTTCAATTTAGTTTTAATGTTTGTTCCTGTATTGATTTCTTTTTTCATGCAGAAATGGCTAGTAGAAATAGAAAATCACCGCAAGGAGCCTTTCTCGGCGTGCTTCAAAAAGCTAAAGGGAAAAGAAAGGAAAAGCAGCCAAGTGTAGAGTTACCCCCCGTTCCAAAGAAGACAAGGGTTACTCCTCCTGACGTGTCTCCACAGATTGTTGAAGGAGTGTCTATCGATAAGGATCCCATCTTTTGACGGAGGTGGACACTTAGGCGCGATGACCTTGGGATGCCAGATAGCCAGATTTCAGAGCAGCATCTTCTTCATAGAGTTCTTCCTCGGAACAAGGAGGTTTCCAGAACCAAACTCACGAGACTTTTGCTTGTTCTTTTGCTCAGGCTGTGTATACGGTAATACTCTTTCTCCCAACTAGTTTTTGTTTTCACCTTCAACTTTCATTTAGCTGATTGTTCCAATATTTATTCCAGATGTATGCTAGCGGGTCTGCAATGTTGTCTTGCTTTGAGATGGCAAGGCAGGTGGCAGCTGAAGAAGCTCAGTAGAAGAGGAATGCCATTAAGGAGGCAGAGTAAGCCACCCATCATGCCAAAGAATTGAGCAAGCAACAGGCTGACTACATAGCCCAGATTGTAACTCTTGAGAAGAGATTGGAACAGGCGAAGAGGAAGATAGCTAAAGAGGCGAGGAAGGTGGATGAGGCTCGTGACCAAAGGATCCGCGACTTCCTCGATGGAAATGCCGGGAAAGAATGGCTGAAGAAGCGAACAATTGATGGCTAGGAGATCTATGAGATGGGCTTCACGAAGGCCAAGGAGATGTTCGCTGAGCGCTTCCCTGACATCCCTTTGGATGACTTTGTCATGCCTACGGTTGTCTCTCCATTTGGGGAGACTGTCATGTCTTCAGAGGCAGGAGATGCTACAGCTTCCCATCGTCCAAAGGAAGGTCCCTCTGGCGATGCCTCCGAGCCTTAGACTTAGTCTTTGTATTTGGGCTCTTTATTTTTAGACTGAGTTACTTGGATGCCCTTACGAGGGCTTTTGTAAAACTCTATCTTTTTTTCATTTGATGGTATTTGGTTTCACTATGTGTTTTCTCGTGGTTTTATTTTACCATTCCCACACAGTATTTTTTTACTTTGTCTCGAACCCTTCGTTCGTCTCTTAAAAGGTTGGCAAAAAGGTCGAGCACCCCTGCTCGGCCTAAACTTCAAAGAAATAAAAGCTTTGATGGAGTGACGATGACCCCATTAACTATTTGCTTCTTCATGGACTTAGACCTGTAACTAATCCGTTTGGCCTATTCTCACTTGTATTTTTGTAAAAAAAAGCAAGAGTTTAGACATTCTGCTCGGGCAGAGTGTTCGGCCATCATTCTGTTCGGACATAATGTTTTGTTTAAGTTTGGCACTCTGCTCAGGCAGAGTGTTCGGTGGGTATTCTACTCGGGCAGAATACTTTACCACATTATAACAGTGCTTAGAAAAGTAACTTTATTGCTTGAGCAAAAGATAAAGTTTACACGGGATTGCTTAACAACCCATTATTCCAAAAAAATCTGCTAACTATTGCTAGAAAATTGGGGTTTTGATAAGGTCTGGGCTCCTTATCCCCCTGAAAAGAAGTGTCTTGCCTCGGGGCAAGATGCTACTGGTAGTACTTGTGCAAGTTCTCAGCATTTCAAGTACGAGGGATGGGATCTTTCGAAAGTGTTCCCAGTGTATAGGCACCTGGTTTGAGCACCTTTATAACACGATAAAGTTCTTCCCAATTTGGAGATAACTTACCCGTTGCTGCCTTTGGATCGGAGACTTTTAACTTGCGAAGGACCAAATCTCCCTCTTTAAACTGCTTGGACCGAACTCTCTGATCGTAATAATGCGCGACTCGTTGTTTTATAACAACGGATCGTTCATGGGCTTGAGTTCAAGCTTCTTCTACCAAATCAAGATTCGCTCGGAGTCCATCTTTGTTATTTATTTCATTGAAATATAAAGCTCGTACTATTGGAACTCCTATCTCAACAGGCAACATTGCTTCTTTTTCATAGCAGAGTAAGAAAGGTGTTTCTCCTGTGACCAAATGTGGAGTTGTTCGGTAAGCCCACAACACTTTGGGGAGTTCATCAACCCATACGCCTTTAGCCTCATCCAGCTTTTTCTTCAAATTTTGTAAGATGCTGCGGTTCATATTTTAAGTCTGACCATTGGATTGTGGATGAACTACAGAGGTGAATCTTAGGTTGATCGAAAGATTTGTGCAAAAGTTTTGAAAGTTGCTGTTGTCAAACTGCTTTCTGTTGTCAATGACCAAAGCTTTTGGTACTCCAAAATGCAGACCACGTCTTTTTCAAAAGAAGTCCTCACATTTGACTGAAGTAATGGTTGCCAGAGATTCTGCTTCAGTCCATTTCGTGAAGTAGTCTATTGCCACAATTACAAATCGTCGTTGTCCAGACGCTACTGGAAAAGGGCCTAGCAGATCCATTCCCCATATTGCAAAAGGAATTAGAGATATAACCAAAGTTAATGGGGCAACCGGTGTATGCGATAATGGGGAAAACTTTTGACATTTGTCGCACCTTCGTGTGAATTCAATGGCATCTTTCTGCATCGTAGGCTAATAATATCCTTGCCTTAGGATTTTCTAAGCTAATGTCCTTCCTTCAAGATGTTGACCACATATCCCTTCATGTACTTCTTGTAATGCGTATAAGGACTCTGATGGACGTAAGCATCTGAGGTAAGGAAGGCTGAAGGATTTATTGTATAGAACTCCTTCCACTAATGCATATCGAGCAGCTTTGACACGAAGGTTCCTCGCCTCATGTCTTTCACTTGGTAGTTCACCTGTGGACAAGTATTTGATGATTATGTCCATCCAACAGGGTTCTTGATTTACCACTCCAATTTTAGTTTGAGAACTGATACTACGTTCTTTGAGGAATTCAAGGTAGACCGAACACCGAACATCTGTGACTTCGGCTGAAGCCAGCCTCGACAATGTGTCAGCTTGCGTATTCTGATCTCGGGGAATTTGCTGAATGGCAAAGTTTTTGAACTTCGATGCCAAAGTCTTGACTAATTGGAGATATTGAGCCATTCTTTCGTCTCTAGCCTCATAGTCTCCTAAAACATGGTTGACCACTAATAGAGAATCACTATGTACTGACAATGAATCTACCTTTTAGAGCATGTGCCAGCCTTATTCCCGTGAGAACAGCCTCATATTCCACTTCATTGTTTGAGGCCTGGAATCCAAAGCGGAGGGCATACTCAACCATGAAACCTTTTGGGCTAATGAGAATGATTCCTGCTCCACTGCTACCAACGGCTGAAGAATCGTCTACATAAAGATTCCAAGGATCTGGAACTTCAGAAATTACCAACTGAGGGGGGTCTTTAGGTAATGTACACTCGACAATGAAGTCTGCTAAGGCTTGGGCCTTAATTATAGTGTGAGATTTATATTGGATATCAAACTCCCCCAACTCGATGGACCAATTTACCAATCTTCCTAATGCCTTGGGGCTCAGTAAAACCTTTCCAAGTGGTTGGTCCGTTAGAATGACAATGGTATGAGACTGGAAGTACGGTCGAAGATGCCTAGCTAATATGATAAGGGCTAGTGCAATCTTTTCAATCTTTGGATATCTTGTCTCTACATCTTGTAAGACTTTGCTAACATAGTAAATGGGTTTTTGGACTCCATCTTCTTCTCTGACCAAAATGGCACTAACTGCAACATCGGTGATCGAGAGGTACAGAAACAGATCTTCTCCGAAAAGTGGTTTCGAAAGTAAGGACGGAGAGCTCAAGTATGTTTTGAGTTCTTCAAATGATTTATGGCAATCGTCCATTCAAACAAATTTTTTCGCTTTCCCGGTGGCTTTGAAGAATGGCAGGCATCGTTCTGCTGATCGAGCCATGAACCTTCCCAAGGCTGCGACCCTTTCTGTTAACTCTTGCACTTGTTTGACTGTTTTTGGGGACGTCATGGTTTGGATAGTCTTGATCTTCTCTGGATTTGCCTTAATTCCTTGTTGGGAAACCATAAACCCCAAAAAATTTCCTGATGCAACTCCAAAAGTGTATTTGAGTGGGTTCAGCTTCATCTTATACTTTCGAAGTATATCGAAAGTTTCTTTCAAGTCCTTGACATGGAATTCAGACTTTAAACTCTTGACAAGCATTTCGTCATTGTAGACCTCCATATTCTTCCCGATTAAGTCTCAAGAGATCATGTTCACTAGGCGCTGGTAAGTTGTCCCGACGTTCTTGAGTTCAAAGGGCATTACTTTGTAGTAGTACAGACCTATCTCTATGATGAACGATGTTTTGGAGATATCGTCCTTGTGTAGCATAATCTGGTTGTAACCAGAATATGCATCCATAAAGCTGAGCAATTCATGGCCCGAAATAGCATCTATAAGGAGATCAATCCTCAGGAGTGGGTAGCTATCCTTTGGGCATGCTTTGTTGAGATCCATGTAATCAATACAAATTTGCCACCTGCCACCCGGTTTAGGAACCATGACAACATTGGCAATCCAATCAGGGTATTAGATTTCTTCGATAAAGTCAGCAGTCAAGAATTTATCTACTTATTCTTTAATCTTTTCTTGTCTTTCTAGCACAAAGGTTCTCTTTTACTACTTGACAGGTTTCTTGGACGGATCAACATTTAGCCTGTGGGTAATAACCTCGGGATCAATTCCAGGCATGTCTGCGGCTGTCCATGCAAAGACGTCCGCATAGTTTCTTCATAGGTTGACTAGCTCGAGCTTAGTGTCTTCCTTAAGATTCGAACCTAATCAGGTTGATTTGTGAGACGATCGGATATGTGATTTAGTTGAATGGTGGGCTGAAATTAGGTTAACGCCCTTATGAAACATGACATGGTGGGTTAAAATTAGGTTCATCTTCCATAGGTTAATTAGGTTAATAAGAATCATCTTCCGTGGGGTGAAATTCTGGTTCCGCCACCGATTAGCCCTAATCAACACTCGTTAATTCTGATTAGTGCTAATCAACACTAATTAACACTGATTAACACTGATTAGGTCAATCAGCCTTCATTATCACTAATTAACCCTGATTAACACTGAGTAACACTTCGGACACGTGTCCAACACCTCTCTGCGGTGTCCCGGTCGGTGTTGGTATCAAACGCAGTGTCCGTGCTACCTTGATTAGCAGTAATCAACACTGATTAGGCTAAGTAGCACTGATTAGCTCTAATTACTCCTGATTAATACTAATCAACACTTATTAGTGCTAAACAGTCATAATTATCCTTAATTAACCCTAATTAACAATAATTAGCATTTATTAGCACTATTCGGCCCTAATTAGCTGTAATTAATACTAAATAGCCCTAATTAGCGTTAATTAACCCTGATTAGCCCTAAGTAACACTGACGGACACTAAATAGCCCTAGTCAGCACTAATCACCCCTAATTAGCCCTAATTATGCATAATTTTCACTAATCAACCCTAATTTACAGTAAGCAGCACTAATTATCCCTAATTAACAATGATTGACACTGATTAGCCCTAATTAGTACCTACGCAGCACTGACACTTTATATGAGTCTAGGTATGATGTCCGACAACTACCGACACCCCGACACCTCACTAGCTCCTTCGAACACGTGTCTGACACCTCTCTGCGATGTCCCAATCGATGTCGGTGTCGGACACAGTGTCCATGTCTGTGCTACCTAGTAATCTGCCCTAATTATCCCTTATTAGAGCTAATTAAAAATAATTACACTAATTAGCCCTACTTAACACTGATTACCCCTAATTAGCACTAGTCAACACTAATTAGGCTAATCAGTCCTAATTATCTCTAATTGACCCTGATTAAAAAAATGATTAGCAATTATTAGCAATAATCAACCCTAATTAGCCCTAACTAAAACTGACGGACACTAAATAGAGCTAATTAGCGGTAATCAGCTCTAATTAACACTAATAGCCCTAATTAGGAGTAATCTGCACTGATTAGCCCTAAATAACACTAATGGACACTAAATAGCCCTAATTAGCACTAATTAGCCCTACTTAACACTAAATAGCCCTAATTATCCCTAATTAATCCTAATTACCCCTGATTAGGGCTAATTAACACTGATTAGCACCGACACTTTAAATGAGTCGAGGTATGGTGGCCGACACCTACCGACACCCCGACACTTCACTGTAACCTCCGGACACTTGTCCGGCACCTCTCTGCGGTGTCCCAGTCGGTGTCGGTATCAGACGCAGTGTCCATGTCCGTGCTACCTAGATTAGCACTAATCAACACTACTTAGCTCTAATATGCCCTAATTAGGCATAATTACTACTAATTAGCCCTAATTAGCCGCAATTATCCCTAATTAATCATGATTACCCCTAATTAGGGCTAATTAACACTGATTAGCACCGACAGTATATGTGAGTTGAGGTATGGTGTCCGACATCTCAACACCTCATAGGCACCTCCGGACACGTGTCTGACACCTCGCTTGGTTAGCCTTAATTAGCACTAATCATCCCTAATTATCCCTACTTAACCCTGATTAACACTCACTTGTAAGTGACTACTCAATATATTTTTTTTTCAAATTGAAGGTTAATTTTGAACTCGACTTGTATAGGCTTAACAGGCAGTGAGAGATATATATCATGTCAGTGGATAGAAGTTGGATGCGAAGGAGGATTGCTCCAAGTGGGATTGGGGTATCAGAAGAGTTTAGACAGGGAGTGAACGGGTTTATTCTATTTTCTTTGAATCAACGGGAGTTTGTGGATGACGGCACGATTAAATGTACGTGCAATGATTGTCAGCTGTTAAGTTGGAATACCCCTGATGATGTAACTTTTGATCTATTTTGTAGAGGTTTTATGAGTAACTATACGAATTGGACTAAACACGGGGAACCAATTCTGAGGGGTGCCCACTGAGGTCATCGCTGAGTTTAGACAGTATAGTCCTAGAGATCTGGGTTTTTCCCAATATCAACATATGGTAATGGAAGCTAGGCCTAGTGGGATTAATTGGGATAACTATTTTAAAGATGGTAACCCTAATGTGGAAGAAGAGCCAAACCGGAGCACATAGAAATTTTATAAATTGTTAAAAGACTTTGAGGAGCCAATATGGAATGGAAGTACAAAGCACACCAATTTATCTGCTGTGACAAAGATGCTACACTTAAAGTCTGAGCATGGTCTAAGTGATAGAGGTTTTGATGCATTTTTGAAGCTTAATAAAGAAATGTTGCCAGAGGATGAGAAGTTTCCTGACACGTACTATAGTGCTAAGAAAATGATGATGAAACTTGGTTTGGGGTACCAGAAGATAGATGTGTGTAATAATGATTGTGTCTTATTTTGGAAGGAGAACAACGACTTAAGCGAGTGTCCGGTTTGTTGCCACGCAAGGTATAAACCGACCAGTGGGAATAAAATAAAGGATAGCATGGAAGATATTACGGTACTTCCCGCTGATACCAAGGCTTCAAAAGTTGTACTACTCTTCTAAAATGGCAGAGCACATGAGATGGCATAGCCACGTACGCAGCAAAGTTCCCGATTTATTAAGACACCCTGCTGATGGAGAGGCATGGAAGGAATTTGATTATCAACACCCATCTTTTGCTGCAGAAGTTTGAAATGTGCGACTTGGGCTCGCTACCGATGGGTTTAATCCTTGTGGGCACTCTAGCACACCCTACTCTACGTGGCCTGTGATCATTGTCCCGTATAACCTTCCTCCGGACATGTGTATGAAGAAGCAATTCATGTTTTTATCATTACTCATTCCTGGACCTACGAGCCCGGGTAGAAATATAGATGTGTACTTGCGGCCGTTGATCGATGAGTTAAAAAATTTGTAGGAAGTTGGAGCCCCAGCATTTGATGCATCTCCTAAATAGAACTTCAACTTGAGGGCAGCAGTCATGTGGCTATCAATGACTTCCCTGCATACGGTATGTTGTATGGGTGGAGTACACACGGTAGGTTGGCATGTCCTCATTGTATGGAAGTGAGCAAGGCTTTCACCTTAAAGCACGGGGGGAAGGCTTCCTTTTAGGGGTGTCATAGACAATTCTTACCACCTAATCATCCATTTCGAAGGCAAAAAGATAAGTTTGATAAAACTGTGGAGCGTCGCCTTGAAACACGTCACATATTGTATGGCGAAGAAGTGTATATGTGCATAAAGGACCTTGACATGGATGCGGTACCATTTGGAAAGTGTGGTGTTAGTCTAAAACTTCCTGGCTCTGAAAAAAAAACACAATTGGAAGAAAATGTGCATCTTTTGAGAGCTGCCTTATTGGCTGACCCTCCTTCTGCGCAACAATCTCGATATTATGCACATTGAGAAAAATGTTTTTGAAAATGTGTTTAATACAGTTATGAATGTCAAGGGCAAATCAAAGGATCACTTAAAAGCACGCAGAGATTTGCAGGTGATAGGTATACGACGTATATTGCATCCACGAATGGTTAATGGTAAGGTGGTTTTGCCCAAAGCAGTATATACATTGGATAAAAAGCAAATACAACAGGTGTGCGAGTGGGTTCAACTGTTGAAGCTGTCAGATGGCTATGCATCTAATATATCACGCTGTTGCAACCTTGCAGATTGTAGGTTTTATGGTCTAAAGAGTCATGATTGTCATCTATTCATGGAAAGATTTATATCAATTGTCTTTCGTGACCTCTTGCCGAAACCAGTAAATGAAGCATTGACTAAACTTAGTCATTTCTTCTGAGATTTGTGCTCAAAGGTGCTCCGAGAGAGTGATGTTAAGATTCTTAAGAAAAACATTGTTGAGACAGTGTGCAAGTTAGAGAAAATCTTTTCCCCGTCCTTCTTTGACTCGATGGAGCATTTGACCATTCACTTAGCATATGAGGCTAGAGTGGGCGGACCTGTGCAGTATCGATGGATGTATCCATTTGAGAGGTGATATTGCCCATCCATCTTCAAATTGTATTTAATACTTGCACACATGTGTTTATTACTGAAATCAATGCTTATTTCTTACATAGGTATATGTTTGACCTTAAGAAAAAAGTGCGAAACAAAACCTGGGTTGAAGGTTCAATTGCAGAGGCTTACATCCTTGAAGAGCTTACCAACTCCTGCTCCTTTACTTTGAGACTGATGTTGATACAAAGATGAATCGACTTGGTCGCAATGACAATAGTGTCAATACAGAATTCGATGAGCGTCTTTCCATATTCAAGCATCTTGGTCGTGCACTTGGAGCAAGGAGCGGTCGATATCTATCCGAGGAGGAGTACATTGCCACAACATTGTACGCTCTCATGAATTACAATGAAGTTGCAGCATTCATAGTGTAAGTAGTTGCGTACATATCTTCCTTCTCATAGTATTTACTAACATAATATAATGACGATGCCATATAACATGCAGTGAATACGATGAGGAAGTGTTATTAGCGAACCCTAGGATATCAGATGGACAACTTGAAAAAATGCAAAACAACGCGTTCCCTGAGTGGTTCCGACAGTGCGTAAGTTCTAAAACCTACTTTTCAATTCTAATATAGACTGCATGTAATAAGCTAATAATCTGTGCAAATTATTTGCTATTGTAGACCATCCATGATGGAGTTGATGTCCGTCTCAAGTTGCTTGCTGCTGGCCTGAGTAGACTAGTATCGTGTCATAAAGGGTACATTGTCAACGGGTTTAGGTTTAACATGATGGAAGTTGACCTTACTAAACAAACCCAAAACAGTTGAGTTTTGATCAAAGGTGACTATTATAATGATAGCGAGCGTGATTTTTATGGGCAGTTGGAGGAGGTTGTTGAACTAGACTATTATGGCAGTGGTAATCGACTGGTAATGTTCAGGTGCAAATGGTTTGACATTATAGCTGGCATTCGAGTTAGTTGACATGAGATTATAGACGTTAATATGAGGTCAAGGCTCGTATCCTACGAATTATTTGTATTTGCAGCTCAGGCAACGTAGGTCTTCTATGCAAAGGGTGTGACAAAGAAGGATCCAAATTGGCATATTGTTATCAAGACCAAAAGAGGCTTTGTTGATGATGATGTGTTCATTGAGATGTACCAAGAGGATGATGTTCCCACAGTGATACCACTTCAGGAGAATAACGACGTTGTTGATGAGCCTCTTTGCAATTTAGGCCACGCTGGAGAAAAGGTCGATGCTGAAGCCCTCCGTGATGACGATGACGACGATACTGAGGAAGACGTTGGTTATAGAAATCTGCAAGTTGTTTTCATTAATCGAACTTGTTGGAGAAGATGAATTAGCTCTAAGGTAGTTTAGGTTTATTGTGAATGGAGGCGATAGGTTTTGTTAGTAATTTTTTTAGTATTAAAAGAGCATGTAAGAGTTCAATGGTGATTTTATAAGATTTTCATAGGGTTTTTCTCTTCTTTTTTAGTAAAGTCAAAGCAACCATTAACTCTAACAAAAATATATATTTTAATAAGGTTAAAGAAAGAGACTTGATATCATATGAGAAGTCAAAAGTACCCTCATTTTTAATAACACTCTAATTCAAAAGGGATATCTAATGGGAAAAAAAAAGGTGTAAATCAAAGTACCCCTAATCACTATTAATCTTTTATGAAGATTTCAAATTTAAGAAGGGTATCTTAAGGGCAAAAAAAGTTAGCCATTTACGCTCATTCTTACTTCTATATATGTATAGATGTAGATATTGATAATACCACCTATGGCATAAATTTTTGAGACTTAAGGAAATCACAAACAACCAACTATAAGCAAACACAAAATAACACATAAATTTATCATAAAAGTTGAAGGCCTAGTCAAACTTGTAAATGTCTGACTTGGTCCTATGTCGGTAGATTTAAATTTGCAGTCATATGTAAAAATTAGTAGATGTAATAGTCGGTCCATCTTAAAAGTATGTATATGTTTATTTATAAAAAAAAGTAACATAATAATACTAGGACTTGGGAACGGTTCTCTAAGTAGAGAAAATTAAGGTGTTCATTTCATCAACTTTGATGTTGGTAATTTCAAGGTTAGGTTTTGATAGGATTCTCTCTAAAGGTGAACAGAAAATTTTTAATCTCTTTAGCGACCAAATGTTAAAATGTATCCAGAAATGTTGTAATTTTGTTTTGCCCTTTTTGAAATTGAAAAACGTCCTTAATTTTTGTAAATTGTATATGTAATAAATAAAAATATTTAGCCATTTAACCTATTGGGATCATTTTTATACAGTGGGGTTAGATCCACACTCGTTTTTAGTAAATCAATACATTTTGTCTCTTAAAGATGCATTAGTGAACTTTAAACCTCTTTAGGGACAAAATATTTAAAGTTAGCAAAAAAGGTTGTCATTTAGCATCATCTTCTTAAATGTCACAAGCACCCTCACTATTTAGAAACCTTTTAAACTTAAAAACGGTATTTTAAGAAAATAATGTTAAGTCATTTAACCCCTTGCGCATCAAAACTTAAGAGTTTTCATTGTTAATTTTTTTGTTTTGATAAATTAAGCTCAAATAAACTGGAATCATTATCAATTGCATTCTACCTAATCCTATCACTTATAAGAGTGGAATATACGACAATAGCCGTATGAAGACCATTTTATCATGTAGGTGTATGATATTACGAGATATAGTGAACCTAGAAATACAATACTCATATGAAGAAAACGATATCATACAAATAATGATATTTCAATTACTTTAATATGAATATATAATTATTTACTTGTCATAAACTGAAATTATAACTAAGAGCAGAATAGTATGATGTAACAATTTTTATGCATTGGAAAACTCTAAAACATCTAGTTTTATGATAGATTTCTTATACCAATATATCGGTATGTAAAACCTAGAATTAAACTTTAAATTTACGATTGTATTAATGTACTAATATGTTTGCATTAAAATCTACATATATGCACAATAATTTATTTATTTTTGGTTAAGAGGGGAAATATATTATCAGTAAAAGGTGATACAAGCCGTCCCGGCCAGAGCAGCTATATTACAGACATAAAGATAGTATTAAACGCTATCAAAAACACTAACCAAACAATTAACCTATATGCCCGAAACAAATTACAATTAGAGTGAAGCAGAGCATATCTTACACTTAAGTCTAATTTAACGTAACTTGCCGAGACATACGGTTACAAAAAATACCAACTAAAGCAAAAAACCTAAAAATTACAACACAAACTAACTAGAAGACCAAAAGAAAACAACCAAACAAATTTTAAACAAAACACATTATGCACAGCCAGCAACCCACGAGCAGACCTGACAGCTGTCCTATGGGTGCAGCTCACCTTGAACCCCGTGCCCTCTCGCCGGCATAGGATTCCCCACCTTCTCAGGCCACCATTCCGCTGCCAAGCCCCGATAAACCCCAAATCTGCCTCTCTAGCCTGCCTCACCGGAATCTCTATCAAAAGGTTACCTAATCTTCAGCTGAGCCCAGACCACCTATCGCACCAACCAAAATCTGACGACCTCCTCCGTCACAACACAGCCAAGCCACCTAAATCAACCATCTACAAGCAAAGACCAATCTAGGGCAGGGGGAAGGGGGATCAACTAGGGGGAAGGGGCAAAATAAGCCCTAGAAGATAAACCCTAGCCTAGACTCACCAATCGATCACAACCCAAAGAAGCTCGAGCCCTACAATCTTGATGAAGGAAGATCTGAAAAACCCACAACCAAACCCCAACCCCTTGACTCCGAAATCAGGACAACTCATCTGGCAGAAACCGCACTCACCCGTTAGCCACCACAACCCAAAACGAGGAGCCACCGAAGCCCCGGACAGCAACACCGAGCATCAAACAACCGATCACCATCGCCAGCGAAAAGAGAGGACCACGTCTGATCGAAGGCAAAACGTCACAACCCCGATGGCCATCCAACTCACCAAAGCTTCCCAGATCCCAATAAAAAATCCTAGCTAAACATGACCTAACCTACCAAGACGAAAGAAGGGAACCTCCGCCCCACGCACGCCATCGCATGGTGGGGCAGCCGCGGTGGCTTTCTGAGGAAGGTGGTTTAGAGAGAAGGAAGAGGGATATTTCTAGAGAGAGAATGTCTGTTTCGCAGAAGGAATGACTAACTCATATGCACAATAATTTAAATAAGTAGAATTTGCATCAACATACAAGATATGAATTATATAATTTAAAAAGGATTGAGTTTATGACAAAATATTCAATTTAGTTAAGGTGCATTTTATTTCTTTTAAAGGCTGTAAAAATCTGCAAGATTTTTTTTTAAATTGAATTTGATGGAGAATATGAAGTAGCTCTAAGGTAAGGTAGTTTAGTTTTAATATAATGCTCAAGAAATCTGGAACGTTAGACACTCACTCGATCAGTTACACTAAGACAATAATATCTTCACACTCAAATAAATGAACGACTCTTATCAAAGCAGCTAAATCAATAATCATACTCTCAATAGACTATCATCGATAAAACATGAAATCTAAGTCTGAAAGATTTTAAATAATAACAATCACCCACGCAGGGGTTCTAGTGAGCAATACTAAACTTAAATTCTCTCATTCGGCTCTAATCCATACTCAGACAACATAATGCTAGTAATCACCTGTGGAAAGAAGTCAAAAGAGAGTGAGCTTTTAAGAGCCCAGTAAGGTCAATCAAGGATTAAAAACAAAAAAATTTGAACTATTTTTTCTTTTCATAAGCGGTCAAATGACAATTAAAAAAATATTTTTAAATAAAACTACCACAGTATTTCGATATAGACATAGGGAAGACTACCAACTCTATCCCTCAAAGTTAATAAACATTTCAGATACAATAAATAACAAAAACAGATAACATTGAATATAAGCAATACACTATAGCAAAACCATCTTGGCAGTACTTATATACATTCTACATATGCATTGTATACTAACTAATCCATATATGTACTAGTTTTAACCCTAACCAAACAGACCATCTTTATAACACTAACAATACACATCATTCTTATGACTTTTCAGATTTGCTAACTCATGTCAATATTCAAAGAAATAAACACAATTCAAAATGTTTTGTGATGATCGAATCAATAAAATAGATGAGAATTAATAAAGAATGACAAACGACCACTTTAAGGCTCAGATTAGGATTTCATGTATTTTTATGTCAATTATAAAATATCGGAGTTCAATAAAATTCGATAACAACTCAGAATAAAATATACGGTGTGAATTTGATGAAATGGGGTTTCGGATAGAATCCCTTACATTTTAATGACAATTATAAATTCGGAATTCAATAAAATTCGTAAAACTATTATAACAAAGCATTTAAATTCATAGCGATGAAATAGGGTTCAGATGAAATTCCTCACCTCGATCCAAGCAATGTGAAGTTAAACAACTTTGATTAACAATCCATTCAATTAACCTAAATTGGGCAAATTATTTGTTAGAACACAATCTATGCTATTGAATTATGAAGTTAATATCAACTATTCACAGCGTGCTTACTCCTCAATCCAAAATGATGAAATCCAAAGTGGATCCCACGCACGGCCAACTTAGTTAAAAACTCTACGCACTTCTTGAGGCCTAATGATAACCCAAAAGTCATCATAAAATTCTAGTAAAACACTATTATAGCT
Organism: Escallonia herrerae; assembly: GCA_033070095.1. Lineage (NCBI taxonomy): Eukaryota > Viridiplantae > Streptophyta > Magnoliopsida > Escalloniales > Escalloniaceae > Escallonia > Escallonia herrerae. The sequence continues at coordinate 3,558 of JAVXUP010003595.1, read as the reverse complement.
TAAAATATTATAAAAAAGTCAAAATATGAATTTTAGATAATTTTAAATATTTTTTAATTAAAATAATTTTCTTAAATATCATAAAAACCCAAAAATAGATATTAATAACTTCATCTCAAATCAAAGTCCCACAAATTTTACAATATATAAGGATAATACAAAAATTCAAAATCATCAAAAGCATTTTAAAATCATCTGTTTAACTAATTCAAATGCGATACCAATAATGGTGCAATTCTAGAATTCATGAAACTTAAGCTGAATCTTCTTTATACTATAAAAACATTCTTGTAATTTTTTCAGAATTTAATAAGAAATTTTAATAACTCTAAACAAATTTTAGAAAATCTGAACTTGCAAAAATTATTAAAAATGCCAAACGATATCAAAAAAATATGAAATTTTAACAATTCTAATATTGTCCTAAGAACCTTCCTGTAAAGTTTCAGCACTTTTCGAAAATCACAGTGTACCACTTCACTGCATAAACTCAAACTCATTAGCTGTTAACCCTCCTTCTTCCTTTCCCTCAGCTTCTGTCCAAACCCAGAACATTTACACACGCACCCCAAGGCTGTTCACTTTCTCTCTATACACACTACATATATATACACCCATTACACTCATGTATACACAAATGCACACAAGAACCTACACTTCACCCATCACAGCTACTGCCTCACGGGAGTAGCTCATCTTCTTGTTGTCCAACACACACACACACATGGCAAGCCCACCATTTTGCTCCCTCATTACACCTACAAACACACAGCAAAGTAGCCCCTTTTTTGCTTCTTCATTACACCTACAGAAATCACTTCGTATCCACACACATATGGGCACAAAAGACACATACACCCCCATACACACTCGGCAGTGCTCTCTCTCTTTCTTCTTCCTTGTCCCTTACCCCCACACATTACACAAAGCACACATTACACGGCTGCCTTACAGCCTATCTCAATATACCCACACAAACACACCCTCATCACACACTCCTTTATAATGACAGTCCCTTTCACACACAAATAACCACCCTCACACTCACGGCTCACACACAAACACACACTAATGCACAAATCCATTTTTTTTACAGTTGCACACAGTTACTTTCACAGTTATACAATAGCCCATATACACACACATCATGCGCATTCTATTGCTAGTTTTCAGCTCCCTTCCATACACAGTATGCATGCTCTCCTGTACCCCTATACATAATTCCCAGCCCCTAAATTTTTACTGCAATTTCTTCTTCTCTCTTTCTGCCAAGTCTCTTCTTTTCCCTTTCTTCTAAATTTCCTCTCCAGACTTTTGTTCCTTTCATTTTCTAATTACCTTAAATCTCCAGATTTTATCCTCTCTCAATCTCTTTTTCTCTCTTTCTTTTTTCTTTTTCTCTGTAACTCTCTCTCTTTCTCTATTCTCTTTCTTGCTTTTTTCTCTGTTTATAACCGAAATTCATATAAAACCAAATCACTCAATTTTCTCCAGTGTTCCCTCTACCTTGTCTTCTGACTTTTCCTCCTTTCCTTTTCTAATTGCCTCAAAATTTTCTTTTCATGTTCTTTGACATACTATAAATATGGACCTGAAATTTTCTCCTCTAATCCATCATTTTTCTATTGTAATATATTAAAAAAAATGAGCACTTATGGTCATTAAAGGAAAAAAACTGTCGCTAAAGGTTGTCAATATTTTTGCTCACCCCAATCATCGCTAAAGACCCAAATAATATTAGTTGTAAATTTGTCGTTAAAGAAATAAAGTAACTGGCTAGAAGGTACTAACGTTAAGGTGTTACATTTGAGGTGAATGGAGGCGGTATGTTTTGTTAGGAATTTTTTCAGTAATCAGAGAGCATGCAGGAATTCAACAGTGATTTTATAGGATTCTCATAGATTTTTTTTAATAAAAGTCAAACAACCGTTAATTCTAACAAAATCATATATCATAATAAGGGTATTTTAAAGAAAAAGACTTAATATTTTATGAGAAGTAAAAAATACCTTTATTTTTTAATATCATTCTAATTCGAAAAGGTATTTAATAGAAGAAAAAAAGATTTAAGTCAAAAATATCCCAAATCACTATTAATCTTTTATGAAGATTTCAATTTAAGAAAGGTATCTTAAGGGGAAAAAAAAGATTAGTCATTTATGCTCATACGTACTAAAAGTCAAAACAGTCCTTAACTCTAACAAAAATATATATTTTAATAATGATATTTTAAGAAAAGAGACTTAATATTTTACTAGAAGTCAAAAAATCATATTTTTCAATAACATGGTCGGATGGACCGGGCCCTTTGCTACGGGCTTCGATCTGTATTTGTTTGGAGCCATTTTAAAGTCAATTTGCAGGTGTTATCTGCTAAATCAAATTCGGGGTAACAGCCAACAACTTTACTATTGGTCGCTGACAAGTCTCAGCTCAGTAGCTTGTTACTCTTCTTTGATCGGTGCAACCATATGGAGATCCTAGCAGAAAATCGCCAGCTCAATCTCATCCTTCTCCTTCTTGCAACTGCTTGTTTGGTCTTGCCATCAATTCAGGCCACAAAAGTCAAGTACTGCGGTTAGTTCACTTTTCTCCGAATCTTTTAAATCTTGTTCCACCTCCGTTTTCCCCCAGATATGTTCAAAACGAAAACTTGTCTTTAAAATATGAAAGGCTAATCGGTCTTGTTTTCTTACCTTTGTTCAAAAAAGTATGATCAAAATCAATTGAAGAATTACTAAGCTTAGCCTATTACCTGCATGTGCTTTAGTTTAATTAATAGTTTATCCTTTTGGGTTTCAAAGAATTGAACCTGTAATACGAATTTTGCCCAATTTAGTGAAAACTTTGATTTATTATGAAGAAGCTAACCCGTGGAGCGCAATTGAAAAGTGGTATGCGGCATGTAAGATTTTTTCTGTTGTGTGGGCTTAGCATAACTAATAATTGTTGTCCACATAGAACTGGATTGATGAAATGCTTTATTGGGTGAGAATTGACCGCTAGCTCTATTTAATATTTTTTATCAGATTGGACCACTGAGTTAGGTGCTCCTTAATGCCTGTGATCACACTAGGCATTGTATGGGCTAAGCTACGGGTGTGGGCCTAATTTAGTGGAATCCTTTATAGGTTAGGAGTGCCATCTTATACTATAAGGATAAGGAGTTGGTCCCTGCTCTTGCTTAATGAGTTATAGCAATGCACAGAATGGCATTTATGCCATCAATGAATGAAATGTACTGGGCACCAGGGTGTTTTTGAAATGGTAAGTCAAAGCGACTTCATCTAGAGGGCGCATGGTTCGCCACATATTGGTTTCACCCATTTTATTATTAGTAGTTTAAAATTAGTTCCACCAAGGGAAGGATATGTGGCAAGCCTTAGTTTAAGGTCTCCAAATCGACGTAGTTTGGCCTAAATCATGAATGCCTTTGTTATCATCTCAATGTAGATTAGTCCACACTACGTTATTATAAAGTCCCGCTTAGACAATGGCTTGATGTTGCTTGTTTACCTTTAAAACGAGTCGCTTACAAAGGTGGTCTATGCTTAGGTA
>JAVXUP010003594.1:0-61258 GCA_033070095.1 Escallonia herrerae | reverse complement strand
ACTAAAAAGGTTTTTTGACAAAAACAAATGTGTCAGATGTTCCTTCTCTTGAAGCAAAAACAGCCTCTCTCTGCGTCCCATCTGCTCCCACATTGGAAGAGCAGGAATATTAGAGCAACTACATAAAGAGCCTGTTGAGACTAGTCACATGCCGAGCTCGGTAATGTGGGCTTGTAACTCGAATGAGGGCATCAAGGTGATGGGACTGAGATCCGACTTTGCAAGGTTGGGCCTGGAAGTTGCAACTACTGGCTTGCCCGTTCCAAGTTGCGAGCTGGGCCGCGTAATCCAAGCGAAGGCATGGGCTACATGGTCCCTAGAGACGGGGGCATTGCGTGAGGCTGGCTTCACAGAGCAGCGATCACCCGTGCTCACGACAGTGGAAGGATAACGAGCCGGCGCACTCTCGGCCCATTCGGCCTTGCAAGTTGCTTCAAATGAACAGCCACCTTTTTCGCATTTTCTTTTTTTCAAGCTTTCCGGTTGTTATTTATTCTTAAATTCTAACTCATGGTTGCAACTTCTATCGTCATTATGTCTTTCGCCGAAATATCAAAGATATTTCATACTAGTTTGGCTGTTTTCTTTACTAGTTTGGTAATTTTCTTTATAAGTAAATTTTTTTTTATCATAATAGATGCGACATGTGTGCAAATATAGAGATAATGTAGATTTTTTTTTATATAAAGCTTGGACTTTAGAATTTGTTTTTATTATATTTTTTAATGAATTGTAAATTATTGGGAGATGGCCGATCAATTTATGTATGGATGGGTTGGTGATTATTGGATGTATCTCCCGATAAGTTTAGGGATTTTGGTAGCGGTGAGGATGCACATTCGTGTATGGGAGAGTTATTTATTCCGAACACTCTAATTCTATATATATGTGGACAATAATTAGTGTTTTTTTACTTTCCCCTCCCCCTTTCTCCCCTCCTTTTGCGTGGTCATGTTAAATATTGCTGCTCGTAAGATATGCTCTATGTATGGCCGGGAAGGCCCTTTTATGTTATATATATATTTCTCTTCTTAACCAAAAAAAGAAAAAAACCTATTTTGGAGGCAAAGTTCAAAAAGTGCTGTAATAAACATCTTATTGAGCTGCATATACTGAAGCAGCACATTCGCCTATCCAATCTCGGGATAGGGTTGTCGCAATACATTTGGTGTTGCTACAAAGTAGGAACTATAAGGCTCTAAAGTGACGGAAGGGCTTTGTTGTGGTACAACAAAGTGCCTCCACCTCTTGCCATTCTCTCATATTAAAAGCACATAAATACTACAAAGTGCCATATATTTCCTTCAAAGGCGCCACTTAATGGTGACGTAACAACTACGGAACGACACTATTGAAATCCAGCATAACGATGTAACAAGTTACTTTTGAGCGTCGCAATGTAGGAGATAAATACAGTTAAGTATTGTGGTGAAAGATGCATAGGATATCATTGTACTCCTAAGCCTATGGACAAAGTAGTTTTTTTTTCTTTTATGAACCATGCAAATTCATATTTATGAATTTATTGCTCGAGCACCAGTATTAAAGAAGTAATAGCCATTCCCAAAGAATCTCCATAATTAAATCTGCACTTTCCTACCACTTTCTGTCATTGCAAAAGTAAAGCACATAGAATTGGCAACTATCGATTGTTAGCATATCTGAAGTTGTAGTTACTTTCTTATGATGGGAGGACTTTTACTTTATGTTTAATTGACAAGAAAAGCTTCTCAATGATAGAGACACCACACAAAGTTTCTCTAATGACAAAGAAATTCAAAAATTTTGCCATATTTTCTTTATTTAGAGAAGAGATATATATCATGGATATAGAAGTTGAGTTACATCATACTCATATAGGGCAAGTGAATCGACACATGAATGATATCTCCGTCTAATAGGAATCATAATAAAAGTAGTAACCGACAACTAACAACTACAAATTAAATAAAGAAAAAAAAGTAACAGGAGAAAAAGGTAACAACTAACAACTACAAATTCAATAACTAAACAAGGACTAAAGCAATAAACAAGCACTATAATAAAGTTAAACAAAATAGGTATTCTTTCTTTCTTTTTTTTTTGTGTAGGATAGGATAATAATAATAATAATATATATAAATAAACATAAACAAAACAGAATCTGCCATCCGTAAAACAGAGGCAAGCCCCTAAATAACACCTGCCCACTATCCTCTCCCAGCACATGAACACGTGTCCAACAATATGTGACGTGTCCCTTGGGTACTGCACGCCACACGCCGTATTTTGTGAAACTATACACGAAGCCTTATACAATGTGAAAACTAATTCTACAACTCTGTCTAAGTAATATATTAATTTAAGGAATTAATTTAACAATTATATCCCTAAAACCAACCCCCTCATGCAAAGATATTTACCCAAATTTTTTTACGAATAACCTCCCAGTCTAATGTTAATTTTTTGAAAAGAAAAACATGAGTTACTATTAACTTTCATTTTGTTTAATTGGGGGTATTAACATCTGTTTTTCTTCTTTCAATGTAGGATTTCCATAAGATCGAAAACTCAAGCTTGTGCCTTTAAAGCATGTGGATAGCCAATACTCAAACTCTCTCTCTCCCATCTCTTTAAGCAAACTCTCATAGACAGACACCGCAGCCACCCCCGTGCGATGGTGCGCGTGGGGCGGTGGCCGAAATCCGGCCTAGGAGTCAGTACATAATCTGTCTTTTTTAAGTGAGTTTATGCTCTGAGGAAGGTCTTCTACCGAGGCCGGCGGCAGATCGAGGATGGAGGGTGGTGGACGAATACGATGCGGTGGCCGGCGCCATCATACCCAGCCTCGATCGGGGACGGTGATGTCTGCACCGACGCCGATTCACCGGATTTCTTCAGATCTATGAAGGTCTAGGGTTTTTTTCTTGATTTTTTTAGATCTGATAGATCTAGATCGGAATGATGGTCATGGGTTTGTTTGGTTTGTATTGTTGATTGAAGTGGTTTGCCTTTGCTCGGGTTTGATCTATAATTGCCGGCAGTGGCCGGAATTTAGCCGGCGGTGACCAGGATCCTACCGGCAGAGGCCGGAATTTTTGTCGGCAGTAATTTGGGCTCTTTAGTTGGCTGTAGGGTGTCCATTTTGGTTTCTGGCTCTGTTTCTAGGTTTTGGTGCCTAGGATTTTGCTGTGTTACGCTGTGATCTCCTACGGGTTGGGGGGGATAAGGGCCTCGGGTAGGTATTAGGGGTTTTAGGCGTTGTTGTGCGTTTGGGTGGGGGTGGGGAAGGGAAGGGGGTGGGGGGAAGGGGTTTCCAGGGTAATCTGCTTTAGGGGTTTTGTGTGTGGGGGGTTAGGGGGGAGAAGTCAAATACAATTTAGCTTAGGCCTGATTTGTGACTGTTGGTTTGATGCCCAGCCTAATAGTGGCCGTGTTTTGGAGGGAAATCGCCACCGAAATATTGTGAACCATGCAAGGTTATCTGTTTCTTGTATTTGCATTGTGATCCCTTTGATTGCCAAGTACATTTTTGTCTTTTGTCCGACTCCAGTTGACTTCTTCATTGTAATTTTTGTGTTGTTTAGATTTATAGTGTTTCTTTTTAGTTTACTTCTTGTTTTTATTACCTTTAGGCCTCTGCTTATTGCTTAAAGTTAATTTAAAGTGTAGGATATGCTCTGTTTTAGTTTAATTGTAATTGGTTTCGAGTCTATAGGTTCGTTGTTAGTTTCTGACCTTTGTGGTCGTGTATACACAGAGTCACGAAAATGTCGTGACCTTTACTCGCCGTTGGGCAACTCTGTAACCGTTTAAATATCTAATGTTATTCTCTTATTAACCAAAAAAAAAACTTGTGCCTTTCATGTTTGGTTTTTCACCATCCAAAATTTAAGGCAAAGTTTATATACCCAATGGAAAATGCTATCCGAGGCTAAAGCCATTTTCCGGGGGTTCCATTTTTCATTTACACATCAATATGCACAAAGAGATTGAAACACGTCGCCAATGTATCTTCTGGATATAATAGGGTGTGAGGCTAGTAAAGAATGTGTACACTATTCCATTTGTGGAGCGTATGAGCTGGATCTCTCAATAGTTCTTTAACGCGTAGCATGAGGCCAATTTTCTCGAAGTGTAGCATAGACCAACTTATATGGAAACACTTTGCAACTAATTATGGAAAAGAACGTGTAGAAGGGTAAATTTTATGCTAATTATAAGTCGACACGTGTAATTTACTTGTTGTTAAAATATATGTTTATTGTCAAATTGGAAGCTGACATGTATATCGCTATGTAGTCGAACAAAAATTTGTCATGTGTGTTGTATCATAACATGGTACTTATCTATTCATAAAATTAAGAGATAGTTATCAAAGAGGTCCAGTTCTATCGGAGCACTCCCATCCACCCTTTACCTATATCCGATGGCCCTAAGGGGTGGACAGAAGTCTACAAGTCAGCTAGCCAAAGTCTACCATTCCAAGCCAGAGCTATGTCAGCCAGAAGACACAAATTCTTCAAGTTGGAGGATACATCATTCAAATTCGGACATTTAAGCCGTTCGTCGCGTCAAATATTCAAGCCACTCGTGGCGCCAAACATTCAAACTGTTTGTCAAGGAAATTTGTTGGGTCTTTGAACGAACACAGTCAAATTCGCGGTTTGATCCGAAAACAAGTTATCAAGCCTTCGGTCAATCGTTAGTGAAGAGAAGAATCATATGGCATTTTCTTTGTATAAAAACTTATTTAGAGAATTGTACTCTCTTTTCAAATTAATACAAACTTCATTTATCAATAATTTTTCTTTTTCCATCTTCTTGTCGTTTGGCAAAAAAGAAAAAAAGAGTTTCTTCTTTCATATTTGAGTGACGAAAAAGCTTCTCAATGATGAGACATCAGACAGAATTAGGGGTGCAACTTGGACGGGTTGGGTTGGTTTTCAGCCCAACCCAAGAAAACCCAACATTTTAAAAGCCCAACTTGGGCTTTTTGTAAAAAAAGCCCAACCCAACCCAACCCGAGTAAAAATGCTATGGTTTGGTTTTCAACCCAACCCAACCCAACTAACATCGAATTAATTTTTTGTTTCATTCGTGAATGAATAATTTTCTTCTCGCGTCTCATTATCTAAAGACTAACATTACTCATATTCGACTTATAAATATTACTTTAATCTTTGATAAATAAAAAGTTTTATTTATCCCCAAAAGATAAAATATGATATTATAAAAAAAATTCTAGATCAATCAATAAATAAACACATAGCTTAGACATTAAAGACCACTAATAAACTCCAGTCTAATTAAAAAGTACTATTGTCGTCCTCACACTAGTAAAGTAAATGGACGTCAACATGTGTAGAGAGAGAAAACAAGTAATAAGTTATAACACTTAATACAGTAAAACCCCTCCCACTTCAACTCATCTATGTCTTTAAATTACATGAGAAGTAATAAAGCCATTAACAAAAGGTCCTAGTATTCTTAAAGCAGAAATAAAATTCCAAGCCAATTTGTGAAGACACCAAGCCTTGCCACCACACTTGATAGTTGCAGCCTCCTGCACAAAAAGAATAACATACATATCAATGGTTGAATAAAATGCTATACTTAATTAACCAATAAAGTTGACTTACACTCTTAAACTAGCATCAACATTCTTTTGCACTACTTGTCTGACTTGCTAGAGTGAGTGTTGCAATCGCTTCAGCAAGTGCTACAAAAAAAAATGATAAATCACAAAAAAGAGAAAAATTTATGTGCCCAAATAAAGTATAGAAAACAAACATATACAGTAGTTGACTTACAAGACTCCACATTTTCAAGTTCTTCCAACTGTTCTTCAACACAAATTTGGGTCGATGGACTCCTCAACCAATCATGCGTGCATAGTAAACACTCGACAACTCGTGGAGTCAATGAACTATGAAATGAATCGAGGACTCGTCCTCCGGTACTGAATGCTGACTCTAAAGCCACGGTCGATATAGGAATAGCCAAAATATCACGAGCCATAAGGGATTGAACAGGATACGTGGGAGATTTTAGCTTCCACCAAGCCAAAATATCAAAGTCAGGAGTACTAGCTTCAACATCCTCGCCCAAATATCGTTCCCACTCGGACTTCATATTCAAACTCTCCTCTAATTTCAAAAACTGTTGCCACTCTCTAGTGTGCTGATCCACATCCATATCTGAACATATGTCCTCCATCTAAGCATTCTTGCCACTTTGAAACTTGTCCACATTCTTTCCCACAACCACTGGCGAATAATGTCCATACAGTCGATCCATAAGAGACTTATAGCCATCAAGCACTTCCTTTTGGTCACAAGTAGGATAGTACTTTGCGAGACTAAACTTCACATATTTTAGCTTATAACAAGGATCTAAAATCACTGCAATGATCAACAACGGATTGATTTTTTCAATGCTACAGTACTTGTCAAATTTCTTCCTCATTTTCTGCGCCATACTTCTAAAAAATTCATTATCAGTACCCGCCCAACTCGAGATAAGTCCTTGGATCCTATTCATCTAACGAAAACAAATATTAGAAGTCACGTACTTAGCCCCAGATACTCGATTGGTTGCAACATAAAATTGCTCCAAGAAAGTGGTAAGACTTTTCACTGTCATCCAATCTTCTTCCATAATGAAACCTACCTCGACTATGAAATTTTGATCATGCTCCTCTAACCTCTCAAACACCCTTTGATATTCAAGCGCAGTGGTTAACATAAGATAAGTCGAATTCCACCGCGTTTGAACATCCAAACACAAAGACCTCCATTGTTTAAAAACTTGCAATCGAGATGGAGAACTTCTCACATATTTCACATAATTTCTTACACACAACACCAACTCCTTGACTTCCTCAATTCCTTTTCTCACAATTAAGTTCAAAACATGCGCAAAGCATCTAACATGCATACATTCTCCATCCAATAACGACTCATACTTTCTAACAAATTCAATTTTCAATTTTGAAAGTGCAACATCATTTGAAGAAGCATTATCCATAGTAATTGTACAAACTCTGTTACGGAGTCCCCATTCTTTTAAGCATGTCCTAATAGCTTGTGCAATGTTTTCACCCCTGTGTGGAGTAGGAAGTACACGAAAATTGATAATTCTTTTTTGTAACCTCCAATTCTTGTCGATATAATGTGCTGTCAAGCACATATATCCAAGAGTTTGAATAGAAGTCCATAAATCTGTTGTGAAACACACTAATGAAACAGAATTTTCAAAGACTTTCTTGAGCACAGCTTTCTCACTCATATATATAGATATGCAATCTTTTGTGATTGTAGTTCGCGAAACAAGCTGAAATTCAGGTCACAATGCATTCACAAATCTTTTAAACCCCTCTTTCTCTACAAAACTAAAGGGTAATTCATCGATTTTTGGTATTCCTTACAACTATTATAGCCATGCCTCATGAGTGTACTAGTTCCAAAGCTCCCCTTGTCATTACACGTCGCAAACACTCTACTACAGTACTTACAAACTGCTTCAATAACTAGACCTTCATCATTTTTCACCTTATCATAATGATCCCAAACATGAGATGATGTTGCATAAGTTTTTTTTTGCTTGCCTTTACCCATGCTGCTCCGATTTCCTTCTTTAGGGCTCACCACGGAACCAGATGTTGTAGAGTTGCATTCATCCATAAATATTGAACAAGAATGCTCCTGCTTGGAAGAAGAGAAAAAATGATCAGCTCATGATCGACGAGTTTGATGCAACCTGTGCTAATATTATCTAAGTTTCTCAAAAAAGAAGTTATATAGTTGCTGTTTCTAGCAACTTAGTGACTGAATCTAGCAACTTAGTAGCAAAGAAGTTATCAGTCATTACATTAGAAAATCTAAAACCACTTGTAGCAACTTATGTTGTAGCGCAAGTACCATGAAATTGTCCCTTTCAGCATGTAAATGATGTAAAAGTTACAGAATATAAAGTTACCAGATCAGCCAAAGACATAAACAAAGAGTTTGTGCTGTTTAAGGGGAGACATACATGATTGAATGACAAAGCATATAGAGTTGATGGCCTAAAAAGCATATAGAGTTGATGGTCAAAGAAGTTTTGCAGGCCTAGTTGATGTTATTTTAAGGACTTAGATGGGTTTTCATGCTTATACAGAAGGGGAAATGTAACTTGATTATAGGGATCTGCACCTCTAATTAACTCTGTTGTTGAGTCGAAGAATCTTTGCATTATGTGTACAAGTGGCTGCAGTTTGCTGGGAACAGAAATCTAGCTTTTAGCTTCAGCACCTCGAAGTTTTTATCATTTTTGCATTGTATACTGATTTGTTTCTGGATCTAATGTTTTGTATCTAATTCTACAGTCGCCGCTTTCTACCTGATAAAGCAATCAACTTGATTGATGAAGTTGGTTCTAGGGTTGTATCTAAATGTTGTCCTAAAAAGCATATAGAGTCCAATGTAAATGTTGTCCTAAGAGTTCAGATAACTGAAAGGTTTATCTCGAGTGGTCGACGAAGGATACAACCGAAGCTATGGTAATAACATTGAGACCAACCGAAGCTATGGTAATAACGAAGGATACAACTGAAGCTATGGTAATAACATTGAGACCAACACAAGAAGATGAAATTCTATTCTCTGTTCAGCTGATTGCATTCTTACCCAACCAATTAGTTGGTAATAACATTGAGACTGTTATGGTGAAGAAAGAATGAGCTAGATCAGTACCTGCGGAATCACTTACTGAACTTCTAAAACTACTGCTACCATGAGTATCTCAATTTAGAGACCGAAAAAGCTAAAATCAGAAGAATAATACAACTTGATAACTAAGATCTCAAGAAAAAGCCTGGCAGTGACTTTACTGTGACTGTTGGATGCTTGTGAAGATGAAGTCTTGCAAGTGTATAGTGTAAGGTATGAGGCGAGTATATGTGTGTGTGAGTGAATGTAATATGACTGATTGTGTGTGTTGCGTGACCTGTATGCATGGTGATTGGGTGTATGTATTCTGAGTGATGTGGGAGTGAGGGGCATCATCTGTGTGAGAGAGGGAGAGTAATGGGCATGAAAGTGCATGTGTGTGCAAGGGAGCAGCTACTGCCTCACGGCTAGGGATGGCAATTAGACCCGCAACCGGCGGATCTCCGATCCGCCCCGCCCCGATAGGAGCGGATTATTTTGACTTTGACAGGGTTATGGGGCGGGTATGGTATTTAAATTCCCAACCCGTAGCGGGTTAGGATCGGGTATGGTTTTTGTCCAGCCCGCCCCGGTATCCGACCCGTACCCGCCCCGGTATACAAACCCTAAGTCATTACTTATCACTCAATCTTGGCCGTCCATCTTACATATATATATAAATGCCCACAAATGACAAAACCTAAAATCCTTTCTTTCTTTCTTTCGGCAGACACAGCGCCGCTGCCGCTGCCTCTCCCCCCGCACCGTCGGCCTCCTTCCGGCCATGAAACACCTCTACCTCGCCACCTAACCGACCACCCACCACCTAACAGTCAACTGAACACCGTCCACCTTCACCTTGGCCAAACAGCGCACCACCACTTCTGCCGTTCGTCCAAATCCAGCTCATATTCATGTCCAAATAGCAGTAGTGTTGTCGACTTCGCCAAGTGCGACTGCCGGGGCTGACGGAGGAGTGCACGCCAACGTAGGCGCGGCGCATCTGTGAGAGCTACAAGGAGCGCTAGATCTGCAGCCTCTGCGACGATGTGGTGCGATCGGAATGGTGAATCGGACGATGAGGGGCTGGACCGGCACATAAGCTTTGGTCTTTCATTCTTTCCTTTTTTTATTTTTTTTGGGCTGAATTCTTTCTTACCATTTGGTGGTGATGGGTGAAAATGATGTTTGTGTGTCGGCAGTGGCAGTGGGTAAGGGATGCCAGTGGTGCTCAAAGTAATTGTGCCTTTTTCTTCTATCAAGTTTCGAACAGACTTTGGCTGTGGCTGTGAGGGGGGAAAGATCGGGGCGGGATCGGATTTCCTAAACAAGATTAGGATCGGGGATGGTATTGCCTTCTTTCGACCCGGTGCCGGGGCGGGGCGGATTGGAGTTTCAAGACTAACGGGGCGGGTGCGGATTTAATAAGATCCGCATCCGACCCGCCCCATTGCCATCCCTACTCACGGCAGTAGCTGTGATGAATGCATGTGCAAACTTTGGGAATGTTTGGTGTAGGGACAGTTGCACAAACACAGTGATACGAAAAACATCCAGCTGTTAATTTTCTGTCCAATAAACTTAACAACAGCCAAGAAGAGGAAGAAGAACACAAACAAAAGGTCCAAACAACAAACAGCCTAAGTTGCATTTTAAGAAGCAATCGGGGCAACAAATTTAAATTCACGAAATCAAGGCAACAAAGTTTTAATTCATATAGTACCTCAAGCTTAGGAGATAATAGGGGGTTGAACAGCGTGAACTATTGCAACTGCTAAAACAGAGACGAGGCCATTGTGTCTTCGCCGGAGAAGCACAGGAGCGGAGCAGGTAGCGAGTAGCTATTCTTTCAAGAACTAGCCCTTCTTTCTATCTGTAGTGATCCAGAGAGGGAAAGACTGACGGTGAGGAGACCGAATTTTGGAACCCTAGAAATCGATTTGGGCAAAATTGGTGAGGAGTGCCGACTGTTGGGAAGGAGGATTGAAAGACCGATTAACGAGATGGTCAGTTGGGAAGGAGGGTTCCTTTTTTCTTTTGGGTTAGAATGGGTTGGGATGGTTTTAATGGGTTTGACCCAATTTAGCTCATTTAATTATTGACCCAACTCAGACCAACCCATTTTAAAATTAGTTGGGTTTAAATGGTTAAAGCTTGTCCATATTTGGGCTAGGTTGGTTAAAGCCCATCCTAAACCAGCCCAAATTGCACCCCTAAACAGAATTGCTTTCATGACAAAGGAACCAAACAAAACTTCGCCGTTCTCTTAATTGATTGAATTATTTCTTTCATTTCCTCTCTCTTTCTCAATCTATCTTTTTCCTCTTGGTCGAGGTATAGAGCCTAGTCCTATCGACCATACTAGTAAACTTCAGTTTTAGCTCCAAGGACATTCTGTATAGGAATATCATCATTTTATAGAATTTTAGCATCCAATTTCAAGCAAAGTGATATTTACGACTTTCACCAGTGGACATTGAAACTCTCAATATAACATAAACCTGTTTTAGAGGCACTTCAAAGTGCCGTAATAAATATCTTATTGGGGTGGATACAACTAAAGGTGACGCAGGAGGGCTTTCTTGTGGTATAACGAAGTGCCTCCACCTCTCGTCATTATCTCACACTAGCTGATGTGCCAATGTAAATGCACGGGACGAGATGTAATTTGATTTTAGTGCCAATAACATATTTTAATATAGTTTACTAAGTTCAAAGTTCCAGTAAAAACGAAGAAACATATTCTATAATTTGTTTTAAAGACAAATGGGCTAATTCATTTATGCATCGTGAACGCAATAGTTGAAATTACTCATGGATACATAAGTGTCTCCAATACATTAGTCCACTAACTATTGAATTCTAGTAAAATCGAGAGAACATTTAAGCCCAAACTTTGATCTTAGACCATTGTATCGTCTAAAATTACTACCAAGAAAAAAGATATATGACAAATTTCACCAACATGCTGTTTTTGAATCCTTTTATCCTCGTCAATTATTTTGTGTACCAGAATCTAGTAAAAAATATTTGGCATATTTTAGATAAAGATAGGTTTAGTTGTCTCTTTTCGTGACCGAAGGGTATGGACTTAGCGAAAAAAGGCGTAGATTTAGTTTTACTTTTTCTCTTTCTTTTAGTGTAAAATGTTGGGTGTTGCACGCTGTATATATTCTTTTATGAGAAGCATAGTATTACACTGTATATATTCTTTTACGAGCCATCAATCCTTTCTTCCTCCAATATCCCGTGCATTTGCACGGAATAGGTTTATCCTTCTAATTTTAAGAAGTAAATCAAACATCAATTACATTCTCACCATAATAATAGTGCAACACCCGTAGGAATGGCAATAGTTCCCACCCCAAACCCATCCATCACCTACAGGAGAACCTCCATCCCAATTCGACAAATCCCAACTCCAATTCAAATCTTTCAAGTCCACGCTGTTACACAGCATCAATGATGACAACTCGAACTCGAACATGGATGTCGAACTTGAACCACCCAGCGATGATGAACACGAAGACCACCAAAGTGATAGCTCCACACAGAACAACATGCCAAAAATCATTTTATCACAAACCCTCAAAGCCAAAATTCGGCAGCCATGGCAAAGAACCCTAATCATCAAAGTGGTAGGAGCAATTTACACTCCCTCAAACCTCAGCCAGAGACGCCATGGAATCTGGAAACCAACTGGGATCATCCAGCTCATTGATCTCTCAAATGGGTTTTTTTCAGTAAAGTTTGACGCTCACACCGACTACTTAAAAGCTCTCGAGCATGGCCCTTGGTTCATCGGAACCAACTACCCTCTGTTCAACGCTGGACACCAAATTTCAATCCCCACATAATCAACATCAACACCATGGCAGCCTGGATTCGCCTCAATAATCTCCCCCTAGAATACTTTGATTGAGAAGTTTTCTAACTAATTGGAAAAGCCATTGGTATACCCCTTCGCATAGATTTCATCACATCATCAATCATCCGAGGTAAATTTGCACGCATCTGTGTGCAAATCGACACACACCATCCGCTCATACGCCAAATCCAAATTGGAAAACACCAACAAAGCATTCAATATGAGAACCTACCTGCCATTTGTCGGAGCCGTGCCCATTTTTGGGCACAGAATGGAACAGTGCGATGCAAAAACTGGAGCGCCAGACGAGATGCAACCAGATCGTGAGGACAGCCACAATCGGCAAGGCAGTGCGATGAATCATCATACCAGCGCCGAAACACAAACAACAGCAATCGAAGCACACGATCCATGGACCATCGTCACCACACGCCGCAATCAACCAAGGGGAAGACGACCGCCAGCTTCTGTGTAGGAAATTCCTCATGACGGGGCGACGCTGATCTCCCTTCCCGGAACTAAATCACCAGCAGATCTGCGACATAAGCAACAAAGGTCGGTGAACGCACTGTCATTGTCGATGAACCTTGAAGATGCCGCAGAAAGAGGGATCCTGGCAGACGCAACACCTCTCGTCAAGAGCACTACGCCGCAAAACCCTTAATACCAGAAAAAGGCGGCTGAAAATCCACCGACCAAAAAAGAAAAAAATAAAGAGTCATCATTCGATTATATGCACCCCACCTTGCTTGCCCCAAAAATCTGTATATCCAAAACTTTAGACCTCCAGCGGGCCCACACAGAAACCCCTGACCGAACAAATCCACCAATTACTCTTTTTAACTCACGGGAGATCCCGCAGCAACCCGTTTCTGCCACCTCCCTCATGGACTGCACCTCTGCTCCCCAAAATCTACTGCAACACTCAACATGGCAGAAAAACCAGGCTGCTCACGGATCCGGATCCCCTGCCGTCGCTAGGGTTACGGCAGGGATGCTGTAGTCACCTTTATAGCCGTCGGATCGAGATAAGTGGAGGGTAACGGTGGAGATGACGCCACGTCACCAATTTTTGGAAGCAAACAGCATTTATTCGGGTCTCCATTAATGACTCCCCCCCTCTCTCTCCCCCAAACCGACGATAACAGCGACGCCGGCCACTTCCCGGTGACACGGCCTCATCTCACCGTCAGGCGAAGCGGCCTGAAATCGTCGGGGATTCTCTTGTATAAATCCCAACTCTCCATCTCTCTTTCCTCGATTCCAACTGCCGGCGGTGACGGCGGGACTACCTTCCGATCTCCTTCATCCACCGGCGAAGTGGCCTGAAGTCCCGTCGCCGCCATGGAAGAACCTTCATCCACCGGCGACGACACAGCTGGATGTACCCACCGCCTCCGAGTAGTCGACGACACGGCATCACCTATGTGTTTTGTTTCCTTCTCTTACCCCCATCCCCTCCTCACCATCCCTTATTTCTGGTGAAGAGAGATTCTGAAATTAACTAAGAAAGAAGTCCGAAAAGAAGGAGAAGAACTTATGCAAATGATACAAATTTGGACAGGATTATAACCTGCAATCTTCAGGTTGGAGTACGATTGATTTTTGGTTGGTGCAATTCAGTTGAGGATAAGCTTTCATGGCAACACCCATGAAATTTTGATTGATTCACTCACCTGAATCTTGTTTAGATCGATTTCTCGAAAGATTTCTCGAAAGATTGAATTCTAGAAAGGAGATCAGGGAGCTTTCTTTGAAAAATTTGCCAGATTTTGACAACGAAATAGTGTCCTCTGTCAGTCTCCAAACATTGCCTTTTGGGTATTTCTTGGCATGTGGTGCGTCGCATTTAATTGGACGGCTGTAACTAGGGTTACAGCATCACTGCTGTAACCCTGGTTACAGCAGTGGACCCGGCTCCGCTGCTGACACACCGCCATCCTTAACGTCCCCAGTCCCCTATATAAAAGTAAGGAATTAATGAACTCTCATCAACCACCTGCAACAAACCCATTCAAAGTACCAATTATGCTTCCACATCAGTTGCTGCGTGCAAGACCACTCCAGTCCAACAACCATGCAAACCTATCCCCGAACAGTCAGGACGAAAACTCGTACCAAAACACCATGGCCACCAAACCCACACATCCATTAATGCCGATGATCCACCATCACCACGTACCGGAACTCAACATCTCGGTGGCCTTCCTGACCATCCCACTTCACCCTCTGTCACCACTTCTGCGACCCATACCTCTGACACCACCTCCAAGGGAAACCTTGCAGATTCCACCACAAACCCCCCAAAACACAGCGACCTCAACAGTTCCTCCAGCCCAACCTCCTCTCCCTGAACCTGAATCTTCCTCCTCCCATTGCGGCAGTTCACCCGAACCTCCAATCCCAAATGAACCTACCAACTTTCTCCCCCGCAACTCCTCCCAGAGACCGGCAATCCCGAGAACCTACCGGCACTGCAATGGCCCCCACCACCAGTCATACCTAGCCTCTCAGCAGCACACCTGGACTATCCTCAATAGCCTGAAAGCCGACAACCGCTATCTAGCTTTAGGCGATCCCGAATTACAAACTACCGCAAATCAAGAATCGATGACAGACATCCTTTTCTTGTAACTCACCCTACCATTGGCAGTTACCGCCAGGTTCTGCGTCGAGCCCGAACCGGCGCCAACCAAAATCTTCCTCAATGCTCAGAAAATCAAAGTGCCGAAGGGGGACCAGTTCATCTGGCCAGCATGGACCGAAATCATTATGCAGCCACTAGCCTAAACCATGAATTATGATCTCCATGACTACCTAAATCCTGAAATCATGAACTGCATTGCATGGAACCGTAATGGCGCCGGGAACGGGCGCTTCAATATGCATGTCCGGGACATCATACAGCGACAGAAACCTGAAATTTTGATTCTCTTGGAAACTAAGATCACTTTAGCCACTGCAAAGAGTATTGCTAACTCCTTCGGATTTGCAAAGAACCATCGTATCCATGGAAATGGCTACCGCGGCGGGATTTGGATGATGTGGCACCCTCACAAAGTGCAAATCGACGTCGTGCATGAATCACCACAAGCTCTTCACGCTGTGGTTCAGGTAAGTTCCCCCCCTTGGCTTTTTTCTGCAATTTATGCTTCGCCTGTTAGTCACTTGCGTGATACTTTATGGTCTGATCTTCAAAATATGCATAAATCTTCCAATCTGTCTTGGTTACTTTTGGGTGATTTTAACGAAATCTTAGGTCAATCTGAAAAACGAGGGGGTCGGGCTTTCAGACAGAACCATCCTAAGGGTCTTTCTCTACTTATTGAAAATTTAAAGCTGATAGATTTAGGGTTCCAAGGCCAACCGTATACTTGGACCAACCGTCATTCTCTACGACCTGACCACATTCTGGAACGCCTCGATCGTGCTCTGGCAAATGATAGCTGGCTCCAGCTTTTCCCGAACACGCAAGTTCTCCACCTCCAAAGAACTCACTCGGACCATCACCCCATCCTGCTTATAATAAATGTTTCTAATCATGATAATCAACCCAAACCTTTCAGTTTCAAATCTGCTTGGTTCTTACACCCGGCTCTAAAATCGACTATCATGAGATCTTGGAATAATCCCTTTGTGAATCAATTCCATCTCCCTGTCAAAAATGGCTCGTCTCTCTGAACACCTTAAGGATTGGAGTCGCTCTACCTTTGGCGATATTTTTAAGAAAAAAAGGAATATTCTGGCTAGAATTGTAGCTATCCAAAAAAGTCTTGCCAATAAACCTTCCTGTTTCCTGGCCAACATGGAGAGCAAGCTCCAGGAAGACTTTCATTCCATCTTAGCCCAAGAGCATGAGTACTGGAAACTTTGTGCAAAAATTCGCTGTGCCTGTGAAGGTGACAGGAACACCCACTTCTTCTATATTTCGGTTCTCAACCACTGCAGGAAAAATGCCATTTACCACCTGAAAAATGTAAACAATTGTTGGACAAGTGATAACAATGAAATTCAGAATCTTTTTATCTCTCACCTCAAAAAGACCATTTTAAAGTTCATGAGATCATCAGCCCGCCCGGCTCCTGGCTTTATCCGGGAGATTTCGAGGCCAATATTGCGTTTTTTTTTTATCTTAAACGAGATTCCCTCCAATCTGGAAATTCGCTCTGCCCTTTTTGATGTGGGCTCTGACAAAGCTCCGGCCCAGATGGTTATCATCCTGGGGTCCTGCAAAAATGTTGGGATGTTTTTGAAATCGACATTCTTTCTTTTACCAAATCTTGTTTTGAAAACCAGAAAATCCCGGGAAACATCAATCTCACAAACATATGCCTCATTCCTAAGATTCAATAGCCGGAGACTGTGGAGCATTTTTGCCCCATTAGCCTGTGTAATACCAGCTATAACATTATTTTCTGCATTCTCGTCAACCGTCTGCTTCCTTTCATTGATAAATTAATCCACTCAAACCAGACCAGTTTCCTTAAAGGGCGTCGTGCAGCTGATAATTGTTGGAAGCGTAGCGGGATCACAGGAATATAATACAAACAACAACGATATATATATATTGACACAAAGATTTCTAATACAAGAAACACACTAAAACAAAATATTTGTAACTCACAAGTTTGGTGTTTCAACACCTCTCTTCCTTTTCTCAATTTTTCGGTCACAAGCTGCTGCTTGTTTTTCTCTTTCAAAAAACACTTTCTAATACATCACCTCTAACTCTCTCAATCTCTCTCTCTAACACTAAACAAACAAGGCTACATATGTATATATATAGAAGACTAGGTCTGCAACTTCCATCCGACTTAGCAACAAGTTAGAGTCAAAGTTTCCAACAACTTATCCTTTCAAGTTATCCATAAATGGTAGATGAGTGTTTAACTTGATAACCAAAAGCTTCTTATCTTCTCCAAAATTCTAACCGACCTAAGCCATGCATTGGAGTCAACAAATGCAACTCCTCATTATCTTCTAAAAACTTCCAAATGCAAGTCGGTTGTGAGCTTCTCTTATCTTCTTCTAAGTCAAAAGTTGGCAGCTTCCTTATCTTATCTTTATCTTCACCAAAGTCGGCAGATGGAGTCTTCTAATGGATAAAGCTTCACATTGAATATTATCAAGTCCAAATTTGCAACTCATTTTAATGAGGGTTTGAAATTCTAACACTCCCCCTCAAACTTGCATGCCAAGCTTCTCTTTGAGTCTCTTAAATACGTCAGTCTTCAATGGCTTCGTAAAGATATCTGCTCTTTGTTCTTCCGTTCTGCAATGAACTAGCTCTACGACTTTATTTTTAACTTGCTCCCGAATAAAATGATACCTTGTGTCTATATGCTTGCTCCGACTATGTGATACTGGATTTTTTGCAAGTGCAATAGCAGATTTGTTGTCGATGTATATCGTAGTCGGACCTTCTTCAATGAGAGACAATTCGCTCAAAATATTCTTCAACCAAATTGCTTGACACGTGCACGCTGCTGCAACTATATATTCGGCTTCACATGTTGAGAGAGCAACTATTTGTTGCTTCTTCGATGACCATGAAAATATTGCTGATCCAATGTGAAAAGCATATCCAGATGTACTCTTCCGATCATCTAAGTTTCTTCCATAATTACTATCTGAATAACTAATCAATCTTGAATTTTGAGAATGAGTATAAAAGAGACCATGATCAACCGTACCTTTGACATATTTCAAAATTCTTTTTGCTGCATTGAAGTGATCTTGTTTTGGTCTCTCCATGTATCTGCTAACCAATCCAACTGCATATGTTATATCAGGTCGAGTGAAAGTCAAGTATCTCAAACTTCCGACCATACTTTTGTACAGTGTCGGGTTTACCGACTTCTTATTCAAGTCTTCTCTCAACTCCACACCCGTTTCTGCTGGTATGGCTACTGGATTGCAATTCTTCATTCTGAATCTGCTCAAAATTTGCTCCGCGTACTTCTTTTGTGACATAAATATTCCATCTTCCATCTGTTTTACTTCGACTCCAAGAAAGTATGACATTTCACCGATATCTGTCATCTCAAATTCTTTAGTCATAGCTTTCTTGAATTTAGTGAACATACCTGGATTATTCCCGTGAATATCATATCGTCCACATATAAGCAGACAATCATGATATCATCATCTTGATTTCTTTTCGTGTATAAGGCATGTTCATATGGACTCTTCACGAACCCATTTTCCTGAAAATACTCGTCTATTCTCATGTTCCAAGCTCTCGGAGCTTGCTTTAATCCATATAAAGCTTTCTTCAGACGGTAGACTTTGTCTTCTTGTCCCTTTTTGATATATCCAAGTGGTTGCTCAATGTAGACTTCTTCTTCTAGGTAACCATTCAGAAATGCCGATTTCACATCCATCTGATAAATCTTCCATTTATTTTGTGATGCGAGTGCTATGAGAAGTCTGATAGTATCAATTCTTGCAACTAGAGCAAATACCTCATCATAGTCAATTCCTTGTTTTTGTTTATAGCCTTTAGCGACTAACCTAGCCTTTAGCGACTAACCTTGCCTTGTGCTTCTCCACTTTGCCTTCTTGAGTAGTCTTTGTCTTGTATACCCACTTGACTTCGATTGCCTTGTGTCCTTTCGGAAGATCAGTTAGCTCTCATGTATCATTTCTTTTTATTGCTGCAATCTCTTCATTCATGGCTTTCTTCCACTTGTCATCTTCAGTAGCCTCTTCGTACGTTACTGGATCACATTCTGCCATCAAACAAAATAGTGAATAGTCAAATGTTGTCTGAGCAGATTCGGCAGCATCATAGATGTCATTTAGACTTCGCATTTTCATAAGTGCTCCCCCTGAATTGCTGCTGGTGCTGCTACTAGATGATGGTGTTAATGCAGGAGTTCTTGGATTAGGGCTTTGTGGAGGAGTCTGATCATCACCCTGCTCATCTTGCATGTTTAAGTCCTCGTCGTTGTCATCATCAGCATCATCAAAAAACAAGCCTTGAACTTTCTTTTCTTCTTTACTCCATCTCCAATAATCTGCTTCATCAAACTCAACATCTCGTGAGATAATAACTTTCTTAGTAAGGGGATTATATAATCTATACGCCTTACTCCTTTTCTCGTAGTCGATAAAGATGCACTTTTCTCCTTTATCATCTAGCTTATTTCTCTTTTGATCAGGAATATGGGCATATGCAATGCACCCAAAAATTCTGAGATGTTCTACTTTTGGCTTGCTACCATTCCATGCTTCATTTGGCGTCTTGAACTTTACACTTTTTGTTGGACATCGATTTAGCAAATAAACTGCACATTGAACGGCTTCGGCCCAAAACGTTCTTGGTAAGTGTTTTCTCTTCACCGTGCTTCTTGCCATATCAAGAATCGTGCGATTCTTTCTTTCTGCGATGCCATTTTGTTGTGGCGTATAAGAGGCTGTCAACTGATGAATTATTCCATACTTTTTACAGTAACCTTCAAATAACTTCGAGGTGTATTCACCTCCTCTATCAGATCTGAGTATCTTCAGATACTGTCCACTTTGTTTTTCAGCCATTGCTTTGAATTCCATAAATTTATCAAGGGCTTCTGATTTTTCTTTAAGAATGTACACCCAACTTTTTCTACTGAAATCATCAATAAAAGTAAGGTAGTACCTGTTTCCACCAAGTGATAGAATATCAAATGGACCAGCTATATCCGAGTGCACAATCTCTAGTGGCTTTCTGGCTCTCCAGGATTTTCCAACTTCAAAACTCTGTCTGTGCTGTTTTCCTTTAACACAAGCTTCACATAACTGATATGGTTCATTAATTTCTGGCAGATCATTTACCATCTTTGTTCTCGATAACAACTTTAAACCGCTAAAACCAAGATGACCGAATCTTAAATGCCACAACCATGAATCATCTTTAATGACAGACTTCATGCATTTCATCATTTCTGATCGGATATTGAGTGTAAAAAGACGATTCTTTGTCATCTTAACTTCAGCAATTAATTCTCTATCTCTATTTCTGATAACGAGATAGCAGTCCTTCATGTGTATATCATATCCTTTTTCTAAGAGCTGGCCCAAACTAATAATATTGCTTTTTAAGGCTGGTACATAATAAACATCTGATATAAATTTTCTATCTCCATTCTTTAAAGTAATCATAAGTTTACCTTTGTCTTTGACCGGGATCTTGGACGAGTCTCCGAAAGTAACTTCTCCTCTGATTGTCTCGTCCAAATTTGTGAACAGCTCCTTTCGGCCACACATGATTACTTGCACCAGTATCGAGATACCAAACATTTTTCTTGCATTCTTCATTTCCTTTGTAAGTGAGAAAATTAGCATCTCCCACCTTTTTCTCTTCAGCTGGTGCATAATTATTTCTTTCCTCCATTTTAGGAGTTGATCTGCACTCGTAACTAAAATGACCATATTTATTGCAATTATAGCATTTCAATTGAGATTTATCTCCTCGTTGTTGAAATCCTCCTCTACCTCTGCCTCTAAATCCTCGACCACGACTGTATGCTTGATAACCATCACTTGTCTGGCCTCTTTCAAAAGATTGCCTTCCACGTCCTCGTGCACCGTGTCCACTGCGTGCACCACGTCCACCTCTATAGCCACCTCTGTAGCCACCACGTTCTCCTCTACCTTGTCCGTAGCTGCTGCTAGCTTGATTTTCACCTACATGCAATTTGCTCTGCAAAGCTTGCTCCAAATTTCCACTATTTTCATTTTGGTTTATTCTCTGCTCATGAGCTTGAAGAGATCCCACAAGCTCATCTATAGAAATTTAAGACAAATCTTTCGATTCTTCAATCGCAGTAACAACATAATCAAATTTTCTAGTCAGAGAACGTAAGAGTTTTTCCATTACCCTTACATCATCTAGACTTTCTCCATTTCTTTTCATCTCGTTTGCAACCGTTTTCAAACGATTAACATAATCATTAATATTCTCCAAACTTTGCATTTTTAATGTCTCAAATTCAGCTCTAAGTGATTGAAGACGTACCTTTTTAGCATTTTCGACTCCCTGTTGAGATTTCTGCAGAATCTCCCACGCATCCTTTGAAGTTTTTGCGTCTGATATTTTTCCAAAGGTTGATCCGTCAACTCCTTCAAAAATTAAGAACAAGGCCTTCTTATCCTTCTTTCGCGATTCTCTTAGCGCCGTCTTCTGAGCGTTCGATAAAGCTGCTTCGACCGTCGCATCTTGGGGCTCGATATATCCTTCTTCAACGATTTCCCATAACTCTTGTGATCCGAGTAGAACCTTCATTTGAATACTCCAATTTTCATAGTTCGTCTTTGTTAATTTTGGGATCTGCGGCTGAATTATATTCGCCATCTTTTCACCTTCTTGTGACGTAAAATCGAACTTGCCGCTCTGATACCACTTGTTGGAAGCGTAGCGGGATCACAGGAATATAATACAAACAACAACGATATATATATTGACACAAAGATTTCTAATACAAGAAACACACTAAAACAAAATATTTGTAACTCACAAGTTTGGTGTTTCAACACCTCTCTTCCTTTTCTCAATTTTTCGTTCACAAGCTGCTGCTTGTTTTTCTTTCAAAAAACACTCTCTAATACATCACCTCTAACTCTCTCAATCTCTTTCTCTAACACTAAACAAACAAGGCTACATATGTATATATATAGAAGACTAGGTCGGCAACTTCCATCCGACTTAGCCACAAGTTAGAGTCAAAGTTTCCAACAACTTATCCTTTCAAGTTATCCATAAATGGTAGATGAGTGTTTAACTTGATAACCAAAAGCTTCTTATCTTCTCCAAAATTCTAACCGACCTAAGCCATGCATTGGAGTCAACAAATGCAACTCCTCATTATCTTCTAAAAACTTCCAAATGCAAGTCGGTTGTGAGCTTCCCTTATCTTCTTCTAAGTCAAAAGTTGGCAGCTTCCTTATCTTCTCTTTATCTTCACCAAAGTCGGCAGATGGAGTCTTCTAATGGATAAAGCTTCACATCGATGATTATCAAGTCCAAATTTGCAACTCATTTTAATGAGGGTTTGAAATTCTAACAATAATATCATTATCGCCAACAAAATTCTTCACTCTATCAGGCACAAAAAGGGTAAGGGGGATCTCTTTATGGCCATGTTAGATCTTGAAAAGGCCTATGATCAACTCTCCTGGCAATTCCTCTTTCAAACCCTTGAAAAGCTGGGGCTTCCTCTCGAAACCATAAATTTGATCATGAGCTGTATTACCACTGTGCAATATTTCGTTCTTTGGCGTGGGCAACCGTCGGAGACCTTTACTCCTTCCTGCAGTCTCCATAAGGGCGATCCCTTGTCACCTTACCTTTTCATTCTTTGCCTAAATGAGCTGTCTTCCCTCTTAACCCAAGCTGAGGAAGTTATGCTCATTCAACCAATTGAGGTGGCTTGCTCGAGCCTTAGCATATCTCACCTCATGTTTGCTGACGACATCCTTTTTTTTGGGCGCGCTATTAAAGGAAACGGAAAAAATTTCTTGAACACTCTAAACTACTTCAGCTCTTGTGCCGGCTGGCATATCAATGTGGCAAAATCCAAAGTTTTGTTATCCACTAACACTCCCCTTGATATCCGAAACTACTTCAAAGATACTACTGAATTCCCGATCAGTATTAAATTTAATAAGTACCTGGGGGTCCCCCTGACTCAGGGGCGCATTGTCAGGGACCAATTCTCCCATATCCTTGAAAAAATTCGAATCAAGCTGGCAGCGTGGAAAATTACGAGCCTTTCTTTTGCGGGAAGGGCCACCCTTATCAAAGCTGTGCTCAACTACATCCCTGTCTATTCTATGCAAGCTTACATGATCCCAACCTCTGTCGCTAATCTCATTGATAAGCTAAGTAAAAACTTCCTGTTGGGCCACTTGGAAAATGAGCACAAATGGCACGGAATCCACTGGAGCACCATCACCAACCAAAAAATCATGGGCGGGCTGGGTATTCGCCAAAAAAGTAAAATGAATCAGGCCATGTTCATGAACCTAGTTTGGCGGCTTTCGAAACACCCTGACATGTTATGGGCTAGAGTAAGCACAAGTACTTCCCCATTGACACAATCTGGATGGCTAAGGAAAAAGCTTCGGGAAGTAGTTTTTGGAAGCAAATCTTACACTCCCTTGGCCTACCTTCTTTGGCTTTTTACTGTCTGTTATTTGGCATCACCGAAATAAACTTGCAATCTTCCAAACGTTGTTTCCTACCCATATTGAAATTATCCGGGAAACTATGAACTTGGCCAGAGACTACCCTTTTGTTGTCAACCGTTTGACTAAGTCTAACCCCCATGTCCTTATTCGGCAAATCAACTGGATCCCTCCCCGGAAGGGTGGATCAAAATCAACCCAGATGGTAGTGTCAACAAATGTATCTGTAATTCTGGTGCCGCGGCGCTTATATGAGACGCTAATAGCCGCTGGGTGATTGGGTGCTCTAGAACACTTCGAACGCAGAATAGCCACCTTACCGAGCGGTGGGCTATTCGTGATGGTTTAAGCCTCACCTGGACCCAGAATTATCAAAACATTATTCTTGAGGTTGATGACGTTATCGTGGTCCACTATCTGTTAAATAGTTTGCCCTGCCCTGCTATTTGACATTCTAATTCTTACTTGCAGGGCTCTCCTTAAGCGACACTGGCATGTGCATGTTTCCATACCTACAGGGAAGCAGGTGCATGTTTCCATACCTACGGGGAAGCAAACTTTTGTGCGGAACGAATGGCCAAACAGGCAGGTGATCAGCAACATGCATACCATCTGCGGCAGCATGAGCCGAGCTTTTTGAAAAACCTATTACAAAATGATGCTAGTGGGAAAGTCACCCCACGATGTGTGACTCAATTTACTGTTTAATTAAATAGTTTATCTTCTGTTCAAAAAAAAAAAAAGTAAATCAAACACGCATTAAGTCATACTATTGAATTTCTAATAAACATGTAATATATGTCTCTCGTAGCCTATAGAGTTGTCAAAGGGCCGGGCTTGGGCCGGCCCAGCCCAAGCCCATCGGGCCTGCTGTGGGGCCGGGCCGGGCCCGGCCGGGCCTGCCGAAGGCAAACCTAGGCCCAGTCCAGGCCCTGGCCCTAGGCCCAATATCTAGGGCCGGGCCCGGGCCCTTTTTTTTTTCTTCTTGTTATTCAATTTTAAATTTCATCTCTAGGCAATATTCACAATTTAACGAACTTAATCTTTATCCTTTTATTTCATTATAAGTAATATACATATATATGTATGTATGTATATACATATTTATTTGTTAGCCATTATATTTTTTATTATATGTTAAACATTTTCATACTCTTCTTGGTGAGCTTTATTAATAAAATCTTAACACATAACAATGCTGTTAGGGGGGGGGTAAAAGTGGAATTTTGGAAAAGGGGGGGAAAAGCAAAAAATTCAAACAAGTGGTGGGGCCAAAACCGGGCCAAACCGGGCCGACTTTGGGCAGGGCCAAGGCCGGGCCGGGCTTTTTCGCAGAAACTGAAGGCCTGGTCCAGGCCCCAAGCCCGCTTGTGCTGGGCCGCTACTGTTCATGGATGGGGCCGGGCCAGAACCGGGCCGGGCCGGGCCAGCCCACGGGCCGCCTGGCCCGTTTGACAACTCTAGTAGCCTATGTTGTTCATGCATGTTATACACGTATAAAGTTGTACTCAATAATCCTAACTTCTTTAACAAAGCAAGAAGATGCATGAGAATATTAGAGAGATTTCAAAGTACCAAAGCAATATGTTGAAAATATGGTTAAAACACATTAATTGTTGATACGTTACAACTCTTGTTAATTGCCGGCAAATATATAAATTAAAGTATAAGATCACATCTTGAAAACACTTTTTTGGAAAGTTTTGATACATACTTTTACTTACAAATTGGATGTGAATGTTACAGTAAAATTAATTACGGTATAATCTTAGAATGTTTTTTCATAAACAATACTTTTGACATTTATATAGTTACAAATTATGAGCTACAATCTCGTACTAATACACAGTCGTGGATTCATTCCTTTTAATTTAATAGTCAATCATCAATGTTCTAATCATATGGTTTAAGCAATCTTATCTCTAAAGATACTGTGAAGGAAGAAAATCATCATTCATGTGCTCATTTTTATAATTATGTTTGTTTTTGTTAACAGGGTCTAGTAAATCAAGTAAATAGTTACAATTTTCCTCTTAAGGGATGTTGTATATGAAGCTCAACTTTCCTATAAGCATAAATGCTATTTGAGTAACCTGGTATCTTTCTTTATACAAAGCACTTCACATATTTCTTGTTCGGTGCATAACGAAAAGGAAATATAGTACTCAAAGTATGTTCTATGTATATGTTCAAATTATTAAAAATTAATCGAGTCATCACGATGTCTTTTTTTCTTCAGGCTGTCCAATCCAGATTCTGAGTATATTTCATGCATCACTACTATGTTAATACTATCTCGAAACACCTTAGTGCTACCACTGTGCACACCTTATCACTCGCCCAAGGCATATTAGGGCATAACTTGTCAACCACCATTATATTAATGCTACCTCTAATCACCTTAGAATTATTACTTACTAATTGTTACCTCTATCATCACCTCTGTCATCACTATAATCTTACTGCAAAGATTACCACCACCACAACCATCTCAAGAACTACAATTACCGTTGTAACCATGGCTTGTTAGAACTATTACAAATCTCAATCTCATTTCATTAACAATTTACAACTACCATCACAAGAATTACCACTACCACATTCGTAATTATTATCACTTTTTTCAGTTCCCACAATTGCCATACTGTGACATCTACCGCCGAAATCTCCCTAGTACCATTACCTTAACTATCATTATTGGCCATTGTTATCAATTAACAGGGAAAAATTCTTTTAACTCATTTATCCTTACATTTTTTTTCTTCCAACTCAATCTTAACTTGCCACAAGTTATTTTCTTTCAAATACATATCTGTTCTTAGTTAAAACTGAGTGTAACCCGTTAAACTTTAACGGGTTAATTTATAAAAAAAAAAAATTAGATTCTTTTCAAACTTACCTTTAGCGATCTCAAAGAAAATATAATTCTCTTGGAACTTCTAATATAATTGCTGATCAAGAGTTCTAAACAATCTTACTTATAAAAAATTTAAGAGCTCAACAAATCTTATGTGTCACAAATCTTACGTGCAGTAATCAATAATACTTATAAATTCTTTAATAATAAAATCATAATAAAGATAAGTAGGGAAAATTTCATATTTTATATTTTTGAGATTTTGTATTGTTATTTTAAAATACTTTTGAGGTGTTAATAATCAAAATTAAGGCCTAATATATAAGTATAATGATTGGGTAGAGTT
Source organism: Escallonia herrerae (assembly GCA_033070095.1). Classification (NCBI taxonomy): domain Eukaryota; kingdom Viridiplantae; phylum Streptophyta; class Magnoliopsida; order Escalloniales; family Escalloniaceae; genus Escallonia; species Escallonia herrerae. The sequence continues at coordinate 34,352 of JAVXUP010003594.1, read as the reverse complement.
ATATGATGTGTATGATTGGTTTAGTTTATAAATATAGAGAAAATTATACCTACAAATTTTCTAATAATAAATCATAGGAAAGAGTTAAATAAGATAGAAAAAAAAGAACACCAAAAGAATAGGATTCTTAAATCTTATATATCCAATAATTAGGGAACTATCACATGCGATGCTAAAGCTTATGTAACATCCCGGAATTTTTGGAACGTTAACACTCGCTCGATCAGTTCACTAAGACAATAATTCCTCAATTCAACCAAATAATATAAATATGTTAGAGCAACTAAATCATTAATCAAATCATACTCTCAACTGACTGTTATAAGTGATACATCAAACTAAGTCAAAAAAATTCTTAATTAATAATCATTACCCGCACAGGAGTTCTAACAAATAATACCAAAAATTAAATCCTTTTTGCTTTCACTAGCTCTAATCAGTACTCAGGCAACCTGCGGAAAGGAAGGCAAAGGAGAGTGAGCTTTTGAGAGCCCAGTAAGGTCACACAAAGATTTAAAATAACAAAACGATTCGAACGATTTTTCACATAAAACTTTTGAAGAGTATTTTCAATGAAATACAGCACTTAGACAAAGATGAACAAAACGAACGATTTTACATTCAAGTCCAATAACAACTTTTTTTTTTGAGGGATTTTGCTTTCGATGAAATCACTACAATACGATATAAACATAGAGATGAGTATTCAACTCAATCCTTTAAATAATAGTCATTTGAAACACTTCGGATATAATAAAGCATGAATGGATACTATTCAAAACAGTTCAAGTGTAATAAAACATAAACAGGAAACAGTGAACATGAGTAGTACAGAAGCAAAGCCACCCCGGCAGTGCTCGATCGCTTTACATATACATATGTACATTGACTAGTCCATCTAGGTACTACTTAAACCCATCCAACAGACCATCCTTATAACGCCAACAATACAGACCATCATTATGGCTCCCAAGTTACTAACTCATGTCAACATTGAGAAGTTATAAATAGAATTTAAAATATTTTATGACAATTGAATCGATAAAACAGATGAAAATAAACAAATTAAGAATTCCAAACGAACGCTTAAGGTTCAAGTTAGGCTTTCATGGACAATTTCAAGGCAAACGTTTTTATTTCAATTCTAGAAATCAACAATCAATATATTTTATAAAACTGTTATTATAACCATTTGAAGCAGAATAACGAAATGGGGTTCGGAGAGAAATCCTTACCTCGGTCCAAGCTAAGCGATGCTACCAACCTCGATCAGTATTTTCTGAATCAACCTAAATTTATAATATAATTGTTAGAACACAATTTATGTCTAATATGCTAGAAACCCTAATATCGACTACCCACCACGTGCTTACTTCTAATCCCGAAATCACGCGACTCGAAACGTATTTCACACACGACCAACGTAGCTACTTAACGCGTAATTATATTCCAAAATTTATAATAAAATACTTTTATAGCTTAAAACATTAATAAGAGTCAAAATATGAATTTTCTGAAATTTTGAATATTTTCGAATTAAAATAATTTCTTAAATACAATAAACTCTCATAAATTGCCAAAAATACTTCCAGCTTCAAAATAAGTCCCATAATTTTTACATTAACTTGGAAATATGTATAAAAATTATAAAAATATAAATCAGAAATTAAAAGGCATTAAAACGATTTTTCAAATATTCATTTTGCTAAAACTAATGCAATATGGAAATCATAGCAAATAAACTCCACAAATCATAAAATTCAAACTAAGTCTTATTTAGACCATAAGGACATTACTATAATTTTCCCCGAAACAGTTTCAGGGTTTAATGGCTCCAAAAAGAATTTTACAATTCTAAGCTTACAGAAAATATGACAAATACATATAATCTCAGAAAATTATGAACTTTTACCAGAAACTCTAATATAGCCTAAAGTATCATATTGTAAAGTTTCACATTATAACAATAACCGTGCACTAGTTTACGCACATGTCGCACTTAACACTGACCAAAATTACCCAATGCGCACTTCTCCATTAAAGTTTTTGTTTCCTTCTTTTTTTGTTTTTATTCTCTACCCACTAACCAAAAACTCACGCACACAGATCCACTCACAATAGCCCCTCTTTCCTTTTCTTTTCTTCCTACATACACGTTATTCACTCACATATATTTATACTGTACCCATGCCTTACAGCTGCTGTGCAGCTTCTTCTTCTTACACCTTCTCATCCGGGACACATTGCACAGCCAACCAGCAATAACAAGCTCCCCTCTCTCCCTCCATGTCTCTCTCTCTTACAACTTTACTCACAAACTCACAACACTGTACCAACACACACCCACATATACACATCACACAAGCACCCACAAACCCACTAAATTCACACTAAAAGTTACGGCCATGGTACCCTTGAACCCACAAAGTTTCCATGCTTTTCACACTATAATACATACACTCACTGCACCACTTCTACACAGCCACACTCACATCAAATATGTGCACCAGTAGAAGCAGAAACACACACAACTGCATCTTCTCCATTCACTTTATTTACACTACACCAAAACCCATCAAATTAAAATAAGCACACTGTGAACCCAAGATTCTTCCAACTACATATCCATTAAACACAAGTACATAACAAGCACACACCCACATAGATATAGGCTGTTCTTGCAGCCCCCTTAAATCACAGAAAACACATATTTGCTGTATAGAAATAACACCAATGGAAACCCATGTCAGTTCACTCCCTCTCTCTCTATCTTCTCTTCCTCTAGACCCACATGCACACAAAGCACTACAGCCACTGCAAGCCTACTGGGCAGTCCTCCTTCGTCAATGTGGCAAAGACCCACGACTCCTTCTCAGATTAATCCCAAACCCATTTACATACATCACACAATACTGCCCTACGGCAGTCCCCTTCTCATAGTCATAAAACCCACACACTCACGTATACACACACGCAACACACACTCACGGTAGCTTGGTTGCACATGTACAAACCCTCAACCTTTACCCAGTAATACACACATGCATCCACCTGCAACAGCCCCGCACACAACCCATTTCACACCTGAATCTTTTACCCTCCCTTTCACGGCTTCCTCACTAAAAACAATATACCCCTCACTCACGCACATATGGCTACAATCCTAGTTCCTTAATCCCATAAAATACTGAATAAATTTCAGAGAAAAGGATTAGAAAAATCTTACCGGAAGACCTTACGCAAACTCGCCGGAACCTTGTCGGCCAATTACTATCTCCTTTTCTTCTATTTTCCTTTTCCTTCTCCTCCACGAGCAAGCACCTACAGATCTTCCCATAGAATTTTCTGTCTCTGCTTCACCCTTTCTCTTTCTCAGCCGCTTTTCGAAAAATATGGATGAGCCATTAGGGTCGGCTGCCTCTCAAAAGTATATGGGTATATATACAAACCCTAAAATGGGCACTTACCAAAACCTCCCTTCAATTTCGTTAAGTCATTTTAAATCGTACCCACTACTATGTCTTATTATAAATAGGTCCAAATTAACTTATTTGCTATGGTTTGTGTTAGAAAATTTTTTAGCGGGTTTGTTAGATAACCTCGCTACACTAATCGTATCTAAAAGCAGTCGTTAAGTAAAAAAAATATTCTCGCTAAAAGTTTCTAAAAAAAAACATTATCAATGCTAACTAAAATTTCGTCGCTAAAATATATTCGCCGATAAAATTTCTAATTAGATCCGAAAAATATCGGGGTGTTACAGCTTACGTGTGAGAAGGAGAAGATTCCTAAAACATCCTACGTGGCGCAAATATAGTAGGTATAATTTAGGTAGAGTTTTATAAAGTGTATGATTGACATCTTAGTTTTATAAAGTTTACAAATATATGATAAATTATACCTACTAATTTTCTAATAATAAATGATAGGAAAGAGTTAAATAATAAGGTAGGAAAAGAAAAAAACATCAAAACAAAGGTGAAAAGATAAAAAGTACATCAAAACAAATAGGATCCTTGAATCCTATAAGGTGTTAATAATCAAAATTAGGGCTTAATATATAAGTATAATGATTATGTAGAGTTTTATAAGGTGTGATTGGTTTCTTAATTTTATAAAGTTTACAAATATATGGTAAATTGTACCTAAGAATTTTCTAATAATAAATCATAGGAAAGAGTTAAATAGGGTAAAAATGAAAAATTACAAAACAAATAGAATTCTTGAATTGCATGTATTCAATTTAAAAAAGTTAGACTATAAATGAAGAGACCAATTAAGTTAGGAAACAAATACATGCAAAGCTAAAGCTTACATGTCAAAAGGAGAAAATTCCTAAAAAGCCTACGTGACGCAAAGATAGAGTTATAAAAATTATGTTATGCTAACGTGCTTTTGAGGTGTTAATAATAAAAATAGAACAACAAAACAAATAGGATTCTTGAATCCTATAAGGTGTTAATAATCAAAATTAGGACATAATATATAAGTATAGTAATTAGGTAGAGTTTTATAAGGTTTATATTGGCTTCTTAATTTTATAAAATTTACAAATATAGGGTACACTATACCTACAAAATTTCTAATAATAAATCATAGGAATGAGTTAAATAATAAGGTAGGAAAATAAAAGAATAGCAAAACAAATAAGATTCTTGAATCATATAAGGTGTTAATAATCAAATTAGGGCCTTATATATAAGTCTAGTGATTAAGTAGAGTTTTATAAGGTATATGATTGGCTTCTTAATTTTATAAAATTTACAAATATAGGGTAAATTATACCTAAGAATTTTCTAATGATAAATCATAAGAATGAGTTAAATAGGGTAGAAAAGAAAAAAGACACCAAAACAAATTGAATTCTTAAATTATATATATCTAATTTTAAAAAAGTTGAACTCTAATTGAAGAGACCAATTAAATTAGGGAACTAATACATGAAAAGTTAAAACTTATGTGGTACAAGAAGAATGTTCGAAAAAAATTCTACGTGTCGCAAAGATAGAATTCTAAAAATCCTACGTGTCGCAAAGATAGAATTCTAAAAATCTTACGTGTTTCAACTTTTAGCGAAGATTTCAGCTTTATATATATATACTAGCTAATGGACCTGTGCAAATGCAAGGGTAGAGATGTAATTTTGTCGGTTTGAGATGTAATTTGTTTTCTCATTAATTATATATTATAACATAGTTAATAATGCTTTAAATTAAAAAAGAACAAATATAATGACTTTCGCTGCATTGATGTATATATACATAATAAATCCTAATAATCGAGATTACGCATGAATATAGATTTCATGAATCAAATAAACCACTACTTAATACGATTAGAATCATATTGATAAAAATTGTGTAGAATACTGAAAATGTATCTCATTTTGGTACATCACTTTGCAAATAGATAATATCAATGTATCTAAAACTACTATCAAAGTGAAAATGTATTTTGTTTTCACTAACATTCTAATTTTCTAGTTCTTTATATCCTCCTTTAATTATTACGTACCAGAATCTAGTAAATACTATTTGCATAGTCATATCAAGATCTCCTAATACGTTGTGGGTGAGGTTGTTCACACCCAAACGGAGAAAACAAAACTAACATGTATTATTAGAAATAATATTTTACTACGTGACTTGAGTAAAAGAAATGTCAAATGGAGAAAAAACTTTTGCTCATGCCTAACTTATGGTACTTACACATATACAAAAAAAAAAACTTTGTGTCTTATAAAAGTTTTATTGGCTTTGAATTTAGATTTGTAAAATTTAGTGGGCACATTTGCATATAGTTTTGTAATCATTCAATTTTTTATATACTCAAAATTATTAATAATATTAATATTAAAACATACAGAACAAAGCATTCAAAAAGTAAAGCTTGCAATAAATAATCAATTATTGCACATCAAATTATAATTTTACTCTATTTTAAAGTAATGTTAGCACTAATTTTAGTTCGGTACAAAAAAAGTGAGCTTGAAATTTATACATTCAAGAAATCAAACGTATCTATATATATTTTTATTTATTTACTTATTAACCATTGAATGAACTTTTTATCAATATTCAATCTTATTAAATGTTGGTATTTTCTTCTTTTCCACTTTACAGTTCACAGCATTGATCAACATTCTCATTTTATGGTTGAATTCTAATATAGTTGATGACTATTACTAAACTGAATACAAATGAGAGTCATTTGCATGAAAACTCATAAAAGAAGGTAAAAAGGGTACAAATCATTATTTAGTAAATCTTTGGGTAAACTTAAATAACTTACCAATAACATGCCGTGAAACTTTGTAATAGAAATTAAAACACGTGGAGCTATTTCACTTACTTTCAAATAAACACCCTTTAAAAATATAATATTAACTACAAAAAGAGATTATATAGCGTTATGTATTGGTAAATACGTGTTTAATTGTTTTCTTCAAGGTCACCTTTGATGATTTTTTGACCATCTGTTTTGATGTATTTTTGAAGATTTTGCAAGACAATCAATTTAAACATATGCGTACATTGTAGTACTAATGATTATTTTAATTCATCATAAAATTTTAGAGTGTTTTACAAAAGTTTTGCACATGTTGAAGTTAATAGTTATAAAGTGATGACTATTCTTACCCCATGTAACACTTTGCAATATTGAGGTTAAACACTTAAAAAAAAAAGAAAATCTTTTATCTTATGAAGTATTAATATTAAAATTTTACATATGATTTTCATAATTTACCTTGGTGATATTTTGTGTTGTTGTTTAAAATTGTTTTTGAGATGTTAATATTAAAATTTATGGCCTAATATGTTTATAGTTATTAGTTAATTAAATTTATCATAAAAGTTTCATAGTGTTTAATACAAATGATTATCATGCTTATTGTCAAATAGACTGTAAATGGTTGTTTGAGTATATATTAGATAATATGCATAAGTGATTACAATTTTGGACTTATGAGCTATATTGGTTTAGTTTTTTATTTTACATACTATTGAAAACATTTTTTTTGGTATTTAAAATTTATTTTATCTTTAGTAATCAAATTAAATCCTAATAACTTAATTAGTTGATGAGGTAAACCTTTAGAATTTGACATTAATTTGTAGAGTAGCTTGCTATTTTTATATCTTTAAGTACTTTTAAAATTTTAGCCATATTAGGTTTGATTCTTTTTTGTTTTTTGGCATCTATTAGAGAATGTGACTTATAAAAGAGTTTGAGGTTATATACTAAAACTAATATTTTTAACTATTCTCTTATTTTGATATATCAAAAGTACTTTTAAGTTTTATATGTTAGTAAAGAGAAAAGATGGTTAATATTTCTTATATATACATTTGTCAGATTTGATTTTGTTATATTTAAGTACTTTCAAGGTGTTATTAATCAAAACTTAAGGCCTAATAAGAATGTATAGATTGAGTAGATAGAGATTTAAAATATATAAATTTGATATTCTAGCTTTAAAGTTAAGGTTTACAAAACTTGGGCCAAATATACCCACAAAATGTTTAGTAAAAACCATTGTAAAAACTTAAGAAGTAGGATTGTAAATATTTTATGTATTTAAAGTTTATTTAAATGCTAGTAATCAAATTAAATTCTAGTAAGTAAACCAATTAATAATTCGAAGTGCTAAAACATTGTCAAATTAGAATAATATTTTTCTTCAAACTTCATTTACAGAGAAATGGTACATATTGTTGTAGTTGCAATACCTAATTTTTAAGTTGATATCTGATGTATTGTTCGTCAAAAAGACATAGTCTTGTACAAAAAGTTTTATATGTGAATGAAGTTAAAAATAATAACAATTTAATTGATTATGCCTACATTTTGTATGATAGATTTGAATGGAACTTTGTAAAATTACCAACAAAAAAAAAAATCTTAAACTTACTTTGTTTTGCTCTGTACATTTTTGGTTCTGTCTTGTTAAAATTTTTAGCTGGTAATAGTCAATGTTAAGTCCTAATGGGTTAGTTTAATGATTAAGCATGGTCTAGGAATTCTCTTGCCTGTGATATACAATATTTATTTTAATGTATAATCTTGTCTCTCATACCATCAAATTTCTTTCTCGTTTGAGGTGCGTTAAGGTACTAGCAATCCAACTAAATGTTATAGTAAAAATTAGTTTATTCACATAAAAATAATTTCTGAAGATATACTGACGTTTGGATATTTTAAGTACTTTCAAAATTTTAAGTCATTTTTTTGTAGCATTTTTTATTTGCATTTTTGTCAGTATTTTTTGGTTTCTATTTTGGAGTTTAAAGTTTGCTAATTATTATATTTTTGCACATAAACAACTATTTTGATATATTGTGCAATCTTGATCTTTATTTTGCTGTTTGAAAGTAATTTTGAAGTGTTAATATATAATCAAAGTTAAGGCCCAGTACGTGTGTATATAGATTAGATAAAAATTTAGAAGATATAGAACTAATTTCCTAGTTTTATAATGTTTATAAAATTTGGATGAATTATACCTACAAAAACAAATGGCATGATCTTTTATATAAGTGAAGGGGAAAAATGCTAAAAAAAAAAGCTTACCATTTGTTGTGACCAAAAATTGACCGGGACCTGACGAGTGTCGGTTGGGACCAAACGAGCATAAGAGCAGACTTGCAAAGCACAACACGAGCAAACGGTGACGCGCCGGACCCCTGGATGCTTAAGTCAGTAGGCAATTTTGAGAGAGTATCTGAAAATATCAGATAGTTAGAACTTATCTTCTTCCTCCTTTTTTCTTCCATTTTATAGGAATGTATTAAAGGGTCGGTTACGTCCCTTTAATGGGGAGTTTTGTAGCTTTTATGGGGAGTTAATAAAATTCATGGGTGATTATTACCCATAATGGGAGAGTGGGAGAGTGGGTAAATGCCAATTCCCACCTCTTCAAGAGTCATGGGGCAGTTTCGAAACTCTCTGGTGGCGACACATGTCGCTCTCCCATGGATGTATATTTTTACCCATATCACCCTTTAACTTCTGAAGTATTGATCCTTAATATTTTTACATAATTTTTGTAATTTATAGTTTAAGGTTTATTTTGTTTATTTTCAAGTGCTTATAAGATGTTATACATGATTCTTCGTATTTTACTTTTGTGACTTTATTCTGCTATTTGAAAGTATTTTTCAGATGCTAACAGTCAAAGTTAAAGCCCTAATATGTATAGATCCAAATTAGATAGAGATTTAGAATAAGTTTTTCCAGTTCAATAAGATTTACTTAAATTGGAAAAATTACCTAAGAATTTTTTTTATAACAAATCATAGTACGTATTAATAAGTAAGAATGAAAAAAGAAAATAGGATGATGTTTTGCATAACAAAAGGGAAGACGTTATGCATAAAAAAAAAGGGGGTAAAAAAAGGAAATATACGCTAAGAAAAGCTTACTTTTAATTTGTAAAGATTAATCATTAATTTCATACATGATTTTCGTTGTTTACATTTGCAAGATTTTATTTATATTTGCTAGATTTCATTTTATTTGTTTTTAAGAAGTTAGTAGTCCAAATTGAAGCCTTTTTTGATTATGTAGAGCTTTAAAAGAAGTAGATTTGTTTTTTTTTTTTTAATTTTATAAGATTTACAAAATTCCGGCCAATGATCATACTAAAAAATAGTTAGTAGGGTATGATTTTCGTAGTTTATATTTTTGAGATTTTATATTATTATTTTAAAGTACTTTTGAAGTTTTAATAATCAAAATTAAGGCCTAATGTATAAGTATATTAATTAGGTAGAGTTTTAGAAGGTGTATAATTAGTTTCTTAGTTTAATAAAGTTTAAAATAGTGGATAAACTATACAAACAAATTTTTTAATATAAATCATAGTACATAGTTAAATAGAGTAGAAAAAGAAAATAATACCAAAATAAATAGGATTCTTAAATTTTATATATTTAATTCCAAAGAGCTAGACTCTAAATAAAGAAATCAATTAAGTTATGGGCCTACCACATGAAAGTTTTATATATTGTTATTTTAAAGTACTTTAGGGGTTTTAAGAATCAAAATTAAGGCCTAATGTATAAGTATATTGATTAGGTAGAGTTTTTGAAGGTGTATAATTAGTTTCTTAATTTTATAAAGTTTAAAAATATTGGATAAACTATACATACGAATTTTTTTAATAATAAATTATAGTAAAGAGTTAAATGGAGTAGAAAAGGAAAAGAATACCAAAACAAATAGGATTCTTGAATTTTATATATCCAATTCAAGAGAGTAAAACTCTAAATAAAGAGACCAATTAAGTCAGGGGACTACCACATGTAAAGTTAAAGTTTACGAGGTAAAAGAAGAAAATTCTTAAAATGTCCTACTTGTCACAAATATAAAGTTCCAAAAATCATATGCCTAAATTCTAATAAATTCATTTGGTTTATTAAGAGTATAAATCAATTTTACATCCTGAATTATGAGCTACAACATTTGTTTTAACGGTTACTAATATCTTTCATATTTAAAGTTTGTTTAAGTGCTAGTAATCATATTTAAAGTTTGTTTAAGATGAATCGTAGTAAAAAGTTAAGTGCTAGTAAAGTTTGTGATTTTCTTCATTACCTATGAAGATTTTATTTTTTTATTTTGAGATCAATTTTGTGACCGTCATCATGTTTGTTTTCGAGTCCTTTTTCCCTTTTTATCCATATTTATCAAAATTAAACATGCATCATGATTATATACTTTGATTTATTACTAAAAAATTTATTGCTTGTTACCACAATTTTAGTTTACCTTTTATGAGTAAAACTCCAATTCTATACTTTCTAAAACTCTACCTAATCAATGTATCAACATATTAGGACTTAATTTTAAGAATTAACACCTAAAAAATACTTTAAGATAACAAAATAATAACTAAAAAATATGAAAAAAAAAAGTGTAAAATATTTTAAAATTTAAGTCATATCACGTTGTAAACTAATTTTGAAAAATCTTAATTTGTAAATTATTTATCTTTGATTTCACACATGATTTGGTGCATATGTTTTCCAATTTAGAGTTTGAGGTTAATTTTGTGAAACATCTTTGTTTTCGAGTCCTTTTTCTTTTTTATCCATATTTATCAAACTTACATATGCTTCGTGATTCTTTACTTTGATTTATTATTGGAAATTCGAAGTTGTTGTTGCCATAATTTTAGTTTACCTTATATGAGCAGAAAATCAATTCCACACCTTCTAAAACTCTACAATCAATGAATCAATAAATTAGGATTTAGTTTTGATTATTAACACCACAAAGAAACTTTAGGATAAAAAAAAGAAACAATCAAAACTATATATATATATATATATATATATATATATATATATATATATATATATATGTAAAACAGCTTTAAAACTTAAGTCATATCACTTTGTAAATTATATTCAAAAGATCTTGATTTGTGAATATTTATCTTTGATTTCATACATGATTTTCGTATTTTATGTTTTTGCGATTTTTTTTATTTTATTTTAAAAGTACTTTTGAGGTGTTATTAGTGAAAATTAAGACCTTATATGTTGGTATATTGAATAAGTAGAGTTTTAGAATGTGCATAATTGATTTTCTATTCATATAAAGTTTATTTAAGTTATGTCAATAATACCTGCAAATTTTTCAATAATAAACTATCATAAAGAGTCACGATGCATGTGTGACTTTAGTAAGTAGAGGTTTTTAAAGTACTTTGACTTGTTAGTAGTGAAAATTAAGAAGTTTTAAAAGGCGCAGAATTGATTTTCTAATCTTATAAAGTTTAATGAAATTATGTCAATAGTACTTGCGAATTTTTAATAATAATTATAGTAAGAGTCATGATGCATGTACGACTTTCATAAGTAGATGTTTTAAAGTACTTTTGGGGTGTTAGTAGTGAAAATTTAGACCTTATATATTAGTATATATTGAGTAAGTAGAGTTTTAAAAGATGCAGAATCAATTTTCTACTCTTATAAAGTTTAGTAAAATTATGCCAATAATACCTGAATTTTTTTTAATATTAAGTTATAGTAAATAGTCATGATCCATGTGTGACTTTAATAAGTAGATGTATCTAAAGTATTTTTGAGGTGTTAGTGTTGAAAATTAAGACCTTATATGTAAGTATATTGAATATGTAAAGTTTTAGAAGGTTCATAATTAGTTTTTACTCTTATATAAGTTTAGTAAAATTATGTTAATAATACCTTTGAATTATTAAATAATAAATTATAGTAAAGAGTTATGATGCATATGTGTCTCTAATAAATAGAAGTGAGAACTGAATGTGATATCAAAACAAAGAGTTATGGTGCATGTGAATCTCTAATAAGTAGAAGTGAAAAAGGAATATAATATAAAAACAATTAAAAGGTGCAGAATCAATTTCCTACTCTTATAAAGTTTAGTAAAATTATACCAATAATACCTGTAAATTTTTTAATAATAAGTTATAGTAAAGAGTCATGATGCATGTGTGATTTTCATAAATAGAGGTTTGTGAACTATTTTTGAGGTGTTAGTATTAAGAATTAAGACATTATATGTAAGCACAATGCTTCATCTATATATATATATATATATGGGAGCTGATTCGTTGATAGCGCTAGCAAAATAGGAGATTTTGCTAGCGCGATCTGGCCGTCCATACCCAGATTTTTTTTTTTAAAGCTGTCAGTGGTCCGCTACATAGTGTAGCGTACGGCCTTTTTTATCATATTGTCCCTCGCCCCTCGTCCGCAACACAGTGTAGCGGACAACTTGTTTGCCCTGACACCGTCAGTCAAAAAGTCGTCCGCTACACTGTGTTGCGGACAACTTTTTGACTGACAGTGGTCAAGTCATCCACAACCCCCTGACAGTTGTCACACCAGTCCTGGGGCGACAGGACTGCTGCTTTGACCTTATCCCACCGTCCGCGATACTGTGTAGCGGACAACTTGGTACGGTTTTTCTGTCCGCTATACTATGTAGCGGACTAGACCAATCTCTACTATACCAAAACTGTGTTTCATTCTCTTTTCAAAACTCATTCATCTTTCTTCTCACAATTTTTCTAGCGACATTGGAAAGTAGATCTACGCAATTTCTTCCAAAGAAATCCACCGTTCGTTCATAATCTAGAGTTTGTTATGAGTATTGCAGCTTATGCATGGTTTTGAATATGTATGCGATGGATTGTGCTAGCGTTTGTCAATGTATGTGTATTACTTATTGTGTATTGCTTAAATGTTCATGTGATTTCACTTGCATATATACAGCATGTCAACTTATGTGAGCACATGCTAGCGTTGTATGTTTGAAAACTTTTACGCTTCCAACCTTGACGTTTTTTTGTAATTTCAGTTGAAAAAAAATGAATTTTAACCCTGGACCAGAAGATCCCTCCGTATTATACGACCAAGCAAATCATGTCAGTACGCTCTTATGGTCAACATCAAACAGTACAATGAGTGGTACTACCGCATCACCCGGAGGAGAGTAGCTCCAGTAAGGTTTGAACGCGAAGAGAAGTACCACCTTAGGGGTCAGATCGATGAGCAGATGGCATACAATCTGGTAAGGTTGCCCAACCAGTGCTTTTAATTGACCTTGATGATTCTAAGTGTGTATGAAGTTTACTTATTTACTATCTATTTGGATGTAGGTTAATGCCTCATTCGCCTTCTTCCAGAAGTTGAGCGAGCGTAAGGATCTAATGGATGCAATGGGCGAGGAGCTTCGCCAACAGGCCGAATCGTTGGCGTATGGCTACGGGAATTTTTTGTGCCAAGCATCCGGGCAGCCTTAGGGCGTCAACCTGGGAATGGGGGAACCCAGGTGGCAGCCCCCTTATGTGAGCTCGGGATACGGTGATCCCTCAGGATACGGTGATCCCTCGGGATAGACTTCGGGGGTGAGCCAGGGATACGGTGGTCCCTCTATACAGGGAATGGGTGGTGATTGGGGACCGCCAAGCACCATGGGCCAGGCTCAAGCGCCGTGGCCCCTTCTATTTGCTTCTGGACTCGGAACCCCAACCCCTCTCTTAGAGTCAAGTCACGTAAGACTGGGGTTTCGGAAACTTCAGTCTGTCCGAGACATTGCCCATTGTCCCATGGGCGGGACCATCTATTGCAGAAGGAGGACAATATCCCCCGGTCGACCCCCGAAGGGAGTATCACAAAGGGCATCCACTGAATCCCCTAAAGCAGCATAAATGCCAAATTATCAGAGAGCGGTATTTTAGCGGGTTCCCCCTGGACAAAAGCGTTATATAGTGTGAATCACCCTGAGGGCATGGATTAATGTTGCTCGTGGTAAGAAATGTCCTCCCTGGCTCCGGGGAGTTGGTTAGACAACGACATCATCTCTACCTACGTGGAGATTCTGAAGGAAAGGGGCCGGGGGCGGCCGAATGAGTATCCGGCTGTATTTTTGTTGGATGCCTTTTTTCATAGCCTCATAGTGGCTGAATGGCATGAATGGGTCGAACGAAGGGGGAAGAAAAAGTTGAGTCAGTTGAGACCGTCGGATAACGTACGAGCGTATCTGAAAAGGGATAGTCCAGTGAGCGCAATGGTTGCCCACGTGTTTCTAATCCCATTTTTAGGGGAAAGCCACTGGTACTTGGTTTGCTATGAACCAACAGAAAAAGTCGTATCGGCGATCGACAGTCTCCACGACAATACCCTCCACATGCCTGTGCTGCGGATGTATAAAGCCCAACTGGACTCTATGGTAATCTTGAAGTTGATTGTTCAATGCTTATTGTAACTTGCCAATTGTAAATGTTAACTCGTGACTTACCCAGTTTTCTGTTTTTTCGCAGAATATATTTTGTGCCATGGTCAATGCTATCCGTCATGTACCTGTATCGGCGCGGCCAAAGCTCCATTTCTGATTGAAGAAGACGAGGCCCAAGCAACATAATACTTCAGACTGTGGCATCTTCCTATGCATGTACATGGATTACATCTGTCGGTCTGAGAGCCTCAAGGCGGCCGCCTGGAGTTTAGAATGCGTAGAACGCTTTAAATATAGGATAGCTTGGCAAATTTTGAAAGGCCGAACTAGAGAGATTAGGTTTATTAAAAATCCGTCTAAGGATGAACATTCGGCTCAACATGAGGATGCCTAGTTGACCTTGTACCATTACAATAATTTTTTTTAATAAATCATGATTTTTTATTTAGAAAGCTGTCATTGGTGTGAATTTTTTTGTGTTGAGATTAGTTGATTTGTGTTGAATGATTGAGTGATTTAACTTATTTGTGTCCATATCAGTGGACATTTGATTTGATTAGAGTTGGTTTTTTTGCTCTCATTGAGAATGATTGAATGGTGGAAAACAAAATTCATTGAGAATTCATTAGCTGATGAAGTATCCGTCCGCTAGACAGTGTAGCGGACATCCAAATACAGAAAATTTTCTAAGTGTTGAAGTTGATTGTTTCTGCTTCTCCGTCCGAACACAGTTTAGCGGACGTCCAAATACAGAAAATTTTTCTAAGTGTTGAAGTTGATTGTTTCTGCTTCTCCGTCCGCTACACAATGTAGCGGACGTCAAAATACTGAAAATTTTTCTAAGTGTTGAAGTTGATTGTTTCTACTTCTCCGTCTGCTACACAGTGTAGCGGACGTCAAAATACTGAAAAAATTTCTAAGTTTTGAAGTTGTGTAGCGGACGTCAAAATACTGAAATTTTTTCTAAGTTTTGAAGTTGATTGTTTCTGCTTCTCCGTCCGAACACAGTTTAGCGGACGTCCAAATACATAAAAAAATTTTAAGTGTTGAAGTTGATTGTTTCTGCTTCTCCGTCCGCTACACAATGTAGCGGACGTCAAAATACTGAAATTTTTTCTAAGTGTTGAAGTTGATTGTTTCTACTTCTCCGTCCGCTACACAGTGTAGTGGACGTCAAAATACTGAAAATTTTTCTAAGTTTTGAAGTTGATTGTTTCTGCTTCTCCGCTCGCAACATATTGTAGCGGACGTCAAAATACTGAAAAATTTTCTGAGTGTTGAAGTTGATTGTTTCTGCTTCTCCGTTCGCAACACAGTGTAGCGGACGTCCAAATATGAAAAATTTTCTAAGTGTTGTAGTTGATTATTTCTGCTTCTCCGTCTGCTACTCAGTGTAGCGGACGACCAAATACTTTGTGTTGAAGTTCATTTTTTAATAAATTGGCGACCGAAGACTTGTTTTAGCCACGGAATCAACAATCTCAATATCGATTAACAATAAAAAAAACGTACGATTAACAATCAACAATCTCAACATCGACGGAATCTCAAACGGCACAATTAAGAACCTAAAATTTGGAAAAATAATGAACATTAACATAAAATTGCTCATAACAGAATTTAGGGTTTAACATTGGGAGAAAGTTTTTTCACAACTGCTCCGATCAAATACCGTCACTTGAAAATTACACTTTCCCGTGTCTTCAAACACTACAAAGTCCCCGAGTTGGAGGTCATGCTGCTGCACGAATTCGTTCCAACCCTCTGCGAATGAAATTTGACCTTGGCCGGGCTTCATCTTCATTCTTACATGCCATGACCCCTTGCGGCTGGTTAAAGTTGAATCAAAATAAATTGTGGTAAGCCAATCAGAAAAGGCTGCGGTATGTCCTAACATATTCATAATACAAAAAAAGGTTAGTTTTTAACCAAAGATCAAACTTTAACACACACGAAAACACAGAGAAAGAGGAATGGCTTACAAGTTCTATATCAAAACCAGCCATCATGACCTTGAAGAAATGTCTGCCTGCAAGGTGCATGTTGCCTACAAATTCACTGCTGCTCGACGAATCAAAAGCCATCACGTTGGGAATGTCACTGGAGGCGCCGCGACGTTGAGGGGAGGACGGGGCTATCATCGGGGGCAGCGCGACGTCAGGGGAGGACAGTTGTGTCGGCGTAGATGGGGTAGTGACTGGGTGAGATGTTCGAGACAGATAGAGAAACATACGGAGTGATAAGATGATTGGCCGATCTGGGTTATGTAGTACAGAGTCATCCGCTACATTGTATAGCGGACTAAAAGAACCCAAAAGTTTTTTTCTGCAATGCCGTCCGCTACATAGTGTGGCGGACAAAAAGCAGATGCGTCTGCTACACTATGTAGCGGACGGGGCTAAACAAAAAAAAAACAACTTAAACTTAGATATGATGGCTCTCATCAGAAAAAAAAAATTCCAGTATTTGGTCAAAAATTTATTAGAAAAAAATTACAAAAAACTATTACAAATGTCAAACAGACTTGATGGCTTATACAAAAAATTAAAGGTCCACTGCAGCTTGTTCGTCTTTATCTTCGGCGTCATCTTCTTCCATGTCTTGCAAACCCCCTGGAATTATCTCTAGTGCCTTGTAATGGTTTCGCTTGTCGTGGTCGGTCATTTTGTTGCACAATGCACACCTTCTCAGCTTTTTAGGTTGAGTTGCTTGTTCAATAGAGCTCTTCATCCGCGTAGATCTCTTGTGGCCTTTCGTTTGTGATATAATTGGGTCCAAAGGCCGAATATCATTGTCGTCTTCCTCCGTCGGCTCGTCATCTTCTGATCCCGTAGTAGGCTCAGTGTCAACCGCATTGCTGACTAGCTTCTACAGGGACGTTGGTGCTCGATACGAAATCAGACATTGTGAAACAAGACCTACACGAAATTAGACAATGTGAAACAAGACTTGTGTAGAAATAGAATACGCTTAACAATCAAATGGTATTTCTAACTACAAATATTACATAAAAATTACCTTGGTGAATAGACCAATTTAGGATGACAAACATACCATATACATAATTTCAATTACTAATTATTAATTTATCGAACATAACAAATTAAAATTGCTAAGATAAATAGCCAAATTCATCATGCCAAAATACAACAAACATATCTCAAAAAATTCGAATTTAAATAGGATAAATTTTCCAAAGTTATCGAACCTCAAAAAAATCGATTTAAAGTATAATGAATTTATTTAAAGTTAACAAATTATACCTTTTTGATGAACATCGTGTCTAGAACATCACAAAAAATCTAGAGTAGAACATCACAAATTGATGAATAAAGTGACAAATTTCTAGAACATAAAAAAATCTATACCTTTTTGTCCAAACAAATAAATTATACTTTACCAGTCAATCCATAAAGAAAACTTCACTACTCACAAATTGACTTTGCTTGAGTGAAGCTTGAAGCAAGTGTTACTCGAAGCTTGAAGTGAGCTGAAAAACTGAAGGAAAAAAAATTGTGCTGAAGGAGGTGAGTAGGAAGGTAATACTGTCCGCGATACGGTGCAGCGGACGTGTGCAATATCTATCGTACAGACAATCTGGAATTGTGTTAGTGTCAGTCGTAATTGTGTCAGTGTCAGTTGTGTCAGTCAATAGTTGTCGGAAAGTTGTCTGCAACATAGTGTAGCGGACGACTTTTTGACTGACGGTGTCAGGCCAAAAAAGTTGTCCGCTACACTGTGTTGCGGACGAGGGGCGAGGGGCAATATGATAAAAAAAAAGGCCGTCCGCTACACTATGTAGTGGACGACTGACAGCTTTCGAAAAAAAAAGATCTGGGTCGTCCATCCCTTCGATGGACGGCGAGATCGCGCTAGCAAAATCTCCTATTTTGCTAGCGCTATCAACGGATCAGCTCCCTATATATATATATATATATATATATATATATATATATATATATATATATATATGAAAGCATATAAACACTACAGAGTGCCATATATTTTCTTCAAAGCGTCACTTAGTGGTGATGACAATAGCTGCGAAATGGCACTTTTGAGTTCCAGAACAAAGATGTAACAAGACACTTTTGAGCGACGCAATATGGTGATATACAACTAATTATTGTGGTGAAAGATGTGTAGGATATCATTGTGGGACACTTCTAAGCGTATGGAGAAAGTAACTTTTTTTTATATGAACAAGCAAATTCATATCTATGAATTTGTATTTGTTCCTCAAGCCCCACTATTCAAGAAGGAATAGCTATTCCCAAATAATCTCCATAGAGTTGTCAAAGGGCCGGGCTTGGGCCGGCCCAGCCCAAGCCCATCGGGCCTGCTGTGGGGCCTGGCCGGGGTCGGGCCAGTGGGGCTGCCAACCGGGCCGGGCCGGGCCTGCCGAAGGCAAACCTAGGCCCAGTCCAGGCCCTGGCCCTAGGCCCAATATCTAGGGCCGGGCTTGGGCCGGGCCCGGGCCCTTTTTTTTCTTCTTGTTATTCAATTTTAAATTTCATCTCTAGGCAATATTCACAATTTAACGAACCTAATCTTTATCCTTTTATTTCATTATAAGTAATATACATATATATGTATGTATGTATATACATATTTATTTGTTAGCCATTATATTTTTTATTATATGTTAAACATTTTCATACTCTTCTTGGTGAGCTTTATTAATAAAATCTTAACACATAACAATTTATATAGAAAAATAATAAATGTGTTCATAGGCCCTCCTCCTTTTATCCGGGCTTGGGACCGGCTGCTTGTAAACAAACAGGCGAAGTTACCTATTTTTTTATATATACGAAAAAATATATATCTTGCTTGTAAAAATTTATTTTATATATATGGAAAAAAAGTATATTTTGTGAAAAAATTTATTCTTAAAACTCTAACAATCAAAATAATAATGCATGTCTATCCAAAATATCAGCAATCAAAGATCAAGAAATCTGCAACGTCAACCAAAAGGATCAAAAGAGGAAAATAAAAACAAATTACCTAATCATCCAGAAGTACTTCAATATCCGAGTCACTGCTCTTCCTATCATCAATCGGTTTATCTTGCTCGCGGTATTTCGCATCAAGATAATCCTTCCAACATACACATAGCTCGAGCGACTCGGGGTTAAGACGACTCCTCCTGTCATCCAAAACCCTCCCGCTGGCTGAAAATGCCGACTCTGAAGCAACCGTGGAGGCTTGCACTGGCAGTACATCCCGTGCAATTTGGGATAAAGTTTTATACATGTTTTGATTTTGTTTCCAAAAATTTAACAAATTAAAATTAACCTGTTCTTGCCTTGATAAATCAGAATAATGATCAGTATTTGCATATACACCAATCTCATTAAAAGAGGAAAAAGTATACGAACCTGCCGAATTAGAAGTACCTTCACCTGGTAGTTGTCTTGCTACTAGATGTTCAAAGCCCTGAAGGTATGGCGCATAATACCTCTCAACAGTGGATGATGATGTAGCTCGCCCGCGCACGTCAGCAGAATTACGATAGACGTTGAACAAGTCCTCAAACCTCTTGCTCACTTTTGCTGTGAATGCGGTTGTCTCCTCTGCTGTGTAGCACATTAATTTCGATATCTCTTGTATCGAGGCGTTCACGCCATGCAACTTTAACCTAGGATCTAAACAAGTAGCCACAGTAAAAATAACAGGCAGTTTACTCCAATATTTATTAAATTTTTGATCCATCACTTTTACTATTTCCTTAAAGGGTCCTATATATCTCCATTTTGTTAACATTGTAGCCATCTTCAGAATTTCTATTACAGCGAGAGGAGAGGTGGGATAGTACGTACCAGACAATAAATTGGTAGACGTGTAGAATACCTCTAAAAATTCAGCTAGGTATGTGGCCATCTGCCATTCCTCTTGAGTTGGCAAGCCGGCTGGGAACTGGGTTAGTAGAAAATGCGTATAGACTTCTCGGTATGCCAGAATGTGTAAAAGCATGTGGTATGTAGAGTTCCACCTGTGGACCACATCTGTAACTGCTCTCCTGCGAGGCATATTATATTGAACACACAACGTTTTAAATTGTTGTGTTCTCGGACTCGAGCTATTAACATACGCTGTCATACCCCTCATTTTGAGAAGAATATCTCCTGCAGCAGCTAAACCATCTTGAACAATTAAATTAATAATGTGACAAACACAGCGAACATGAAATAATTCACCATTAAGTACAGGTTGAAGCGTCTCCTTTAAAGCTGCAACAGCAACTTTATTATTAGAAGCATTATCAAAACTAACACTCA
This sequence comes from Escallonia herrerae, assembly GCA_033070095.1. Classification (NCBI taxonomy): domain Eukaryota; kingdom Viridiplantae; phylum Streptophyta; class Magnoliopsida; order Escalloniales; family Escalloniaceae; genus Escallonia; species Escallonia herrerae. The sequence goes on along the minus strand of JAVXUP010003594.1, from coordinate 13,338 downwards.
TAATCTTATCCTTAATTTTAAATGTGGTGCATGCTTTTAATATAAGAATAGCAATGTTCATTCCATCGTGCGGATAAGGGAAGTGCTCGAAAGCGATGATTCTCTTGTGCATAACCCAATCTGCATCAATCCAATGAGCGGTCACACAAGAATAACTAACAAAAGTATAAGGAGATTGCCAAATATCAGAAGTAAGACTAACTTTACCGTCAAATTTATCGAAATAATCGATAAGGCGTGCTTTAGCAGCATTGTACTGTCGGAGTGCATCGGATCTAGTTGTGTTTCTATGAACCTTTTTGTACAAAGGTTGAACGTATGTGTTCATATATCTAGAGTGCTTAGGATTATCGGCAAAAGAAAAGGCTTGTTCATCATGAATAACAAATTCAGCGAGACCGTCTCTTTGCTCTCGCTGATTATAAACAAATAACTTACCGTCAAAAGATAACTGCGTTTGGGTAGGTTCGACGTGGCCTTGTCGAGGTGCACACTGAGGGTAATGCCTGTTAAGATGTCCATTACCACTACCAGACGAAAATAATTTAGCACAGTACTTACATCGAGCTTTTCGGATGCCGTCCACCGTAACTTCATCAAAATGATTCCAACACTCGGCTTTCTTTTTTTCCCCTTTTGGACTTCTGGCTCATTACCGGAGGCATTGCTCGGCCCTTCTTCATCATGACCAGGCATAGGGTTGAGATTATGCCACGGAGTAGTAGCTTCGCCAACCGAGCTGCGTCCTTGACTATAATGCGGGGGGTCTTCATCAGGCGTGTATTCAAAATCTGGAATGTTTTGATTGAACTCCCAATTGGCTTGGGTATCTATCATACAGCCTGTACTCATTCGTCCAGGAACGAATGGTTGTGTTGGTGCTTGGATTGGTGTTTGTGATGGCCGTGGCGCTGGCGCTTGTGCTGGTGGTGGTGCTTGCGATGATGATGATGTTTTTCGTGATGACGATGCACGCCTCATTTTCTTCAATAATCCAGCCATATTTCACGCTAAACTTTGTAAGAGTAACTAAATACACAAGTATAAGAGTAGTAATAAGAAATAACAATTAAAAGAATGAATGAGTAACAAATATTAGAGAGTTAGTAATTAAAAAGAATTTAGCAAGACTAGTAATTAATAAACAAGAGTACTAATTAGTAAATACTAGTAGTAATTAGCAAGAGTAGTAATTGGAGAGGAAAATAGTAGCAAAGCTTGTAGAAATATAGAATGTTTAGGTAAGAGAGAGTAAGAAGATTGGTGTGAAAAATTAGAGAGAAATGGTGTGAATTTATAGATTTTAGAAACTTCACAAAAGACCAAAATACCCCTACAAACTATCCGTTTATAGTTGTTGGGGAGGGTAAGAGTGTAAAGGAGTTGAAAAATATAGGTTAGACTAAAATACCCCCCAAACTAGCCGTTATATTGCTGTTGGGGGGGTAAAAGTGGAATTTTGGAAAAGGGGTGGAAGAAAGGGGGGGAAAAGAAAAAAATTCAAACAAGTGGTGGGGCCAAAACCGGGCCAGGCCCGGGCCGCAGACCGGGCCAAACCGGGCCAGACCTGGGCCGACTTCGGGCCGGGCCAAACCCGGGCCGGGCTTTTTCGCAGAATCTGAAGGCCTGGTCCAGGCCCAGGCCCCAAGCCCGCTTGTGCTGGGCCGCTACTGTTCATGGACGGGGCCGGGCCAGCCCGGGCCAGAACCGGGCCGGGTCGGGCCAGCCCACGGGCCGCCCGGCCCGTTTGACAACTCTAAATCTCCATAATTAAATCTGCAGTTTCCTACAACTTTCTGTCATTGCAAAAGTAAAAACACGCCAATTAGGCAACCATTGATTGTTAGCATATGTAAAGTTGTAGATACTCTTCTATAATGGGAGGACTATTTTACTTTTGTGTTTGATCGACAAGAAAAGCATCTCAATGACAGAGACACCACACAAGGAATTCTAATGACAAAGAATTTTCACAAATTTTGCCACTTTCATAGTCGGAAAGACACACGAGGTGACCTTTTCTTCCATCGGTTTTCTATCTTTCTTCCTCTTTGTCAAAGTATAATGCATAGTCCCAATCTCACCATATGTTTACACTTTAGTTATTGATCCAAGGACATCAACACTCTTTTACGCTCTCTTTCAGCCATATATGGCAAAGTAATCATGATTTTTGAGTCTCTCATTCGTGTGGTAGTTCACGACGACGTCTCAATTACAAATGCGTAGGCCTACTCTTTTCTAAGTGTAGACATCAAAATTTTGTACCAGTCAATAATGTAATAATTTGTTGACAAATCAAATATTCAACGTTGTAAAAAGCATGGCTTGAATGCTGAGTTGGAGTCCAATAAAATAATGGACTTGGACCGAACTCGAATTGAAAGAACCAGTCCAATTAATATTATTTGGTCAATAGCCTAGCCCAAGTGTGGTTTTGCTACCATAAAAGTCAACTTTGACTTAAGGAAAGAGTTTTTAAATTAAATAAAACTAATAATACATCTAATAAAGAAATCCTAATTGAATTAAAGAGATACAAAATCTCTTTAATTACAAAGTCAAACCTCAAATCATGAGCTTTTGAAAATTAAGCCCACCACCTTGCCTCTAAATAGAGAGCTTGGGGCAGGAAAGAAAGACATAGGGTCTCTGCGATCAAAGCCTAAGCTCTGCCAAAACATTGTCATCTCTCAGGTTGTGCTTTATTTGAAGAACAATAGCACTAATGCAGTGCCGTTCTTCAATCGAGCACTTTCAAGTTACGAAGATCGGTTTCCCTTTTGCTTCAAATCGAAGAATAATTTGCCTTTGACATCAGTGATTCTACAATTCAAGGATCGCCATAGTTGTTCGGGATAAAGCTTCAAAGCCCTCGAACAAGCGTCACTTTGATGACCTTTCAACAACAAAGATTGAAGAAGCCAAAATCCACATTTTAAGATCAAGCTATTTCAACCATTGGATTGTGACCAAACCAGATATCGAATCAGAAAATCACAAAAGTGGTGTAACCTTTACTTTAAAAATCATTACATTAAATTTTGTGCATTGTTTCTTGTCTCGCATCTTTAGACACGAAATTTATGTGTACACTAAGTATCTCTGCTTACTACATCGTTTGGAGGTTCTGGGAAAAAATGGAAATGCCTTTCCCCACTGATGTTGAAATACGAAAGCCTTGAAATTGTTGAAAATTAGATGGAAACGAAATCCCAAATACAGACATTGAGGCACGTAATCACTTTCTTTAAGGCTTTATTTGTCGCCACTCGAAATAGTTTGCTGATGATAGTCTTGGTTGGAATGTGGAACCTGCAAACAGTAAGCTCGAAAGTTTCCCTTGGAATTCTCTTTAGAGCAATGCAAGTTTGCGCTACATAAACATTACAGAAAAGAAAAAAGGTTGATAATTCTAGGTGTTTTATAAGAACGAAATAACTCTGCATTTACAAAACTTGATAGGGTGTATTTGGAGAGATATAACTATTGAAAAACAGTTGAAAATAACTGTTAGAACTTTTTTTTTAAAAAAAAAACCATAATTTAGATCAAAATAATAATTCACACATTCTTAGCAAACTTATTTTCAGTTTATTTTTTAAATGAGTCACATTTTTCTACCAAATGTAAGTGCGTCTAAACTCGTACTTCCGCACACAGGTAGCATGAGAATTAACACATTTACCCTTACTACCAAGTATGTAGTAGAAACATCTTCTCACTTATAAACTTTTCTCAAAACTCATTTCTAAGCGATTTGAGACTAAGTAGTTTGCTTGTTTTCAAGAAGGAAAACCTAATTAACCCAACAACTTCCATCTATGAAAGGTAGCTACATGCTTGAGTTTCTCGAATTCATAAAACTAGTTGTGTGCACAAGAAGTTCAACTCTTGTAGTCTTTTTAACACAAGTAATAGAAGGTCCATTTCTTGACTCACTTGCAAAAGAAGAAATCAGTGGTAGAAAGAAGCAATGGGCGCTTGGGCTGTTCAAACTAGTTCTAATGCACGATAAGAGGGATAGCGGGGGTACACTACAAGAAAACAGGGTTTTAGCGACGGGGTAATCCGTCGCTAAAAGCCAAAAATCCGTCGCTAAAAGAATTAGCGACGGATTCACCGTCGCTAAAAATCCCTCGTATAAAAGCCCGTCACTAATAGTTTAGCGACGGAATGTTTTAAATCCGTCGCTAAATATGTCATTTTTACCGACGGATTTATTTTTAATTAGCGACGGATATTCCGTCGCTAATTATATTATTTAGCGACGGATTTATATTTTTGAGACGGAATATTCCGTCGCTAAAAAACTTATTTAGCGACGGAATATTCCGTCGCTAAATAACTGATTGTAGGAATACTTTAGCGACGGAATTAATCCGTCGCCAAAAGTCAATTTTTTTTTTATTTTTCAATTACCCAGACCTGTAATACAATTTTCAAATCTCAACAACAACGCGCAATAATCAATACAGAAAGAAATATATATAATCAATTATAAAAAAAATTCATATATGTACAAGCCGGGAACCGGATATAGCCGGTTAGGAGAGGGGAGAAGAGTACAAGCCGGGCACGGGGGGGGGGGGAAGCTAGGAACGGGCACGGGAAGGGGCTCATCAGGGGTTCCCGAGTCCCGGATCTGGATCCTGCTGATCCGGGGCCGGGGCGGCCTGTCCAGCAGTGCCCTGCTCCCTGATCATCCGGCACACCACTGTAGCAATGCGCTGGATCTCCTCGTCGTCCAACTGAGGCCGAGGAGCCGGTGTCTGTGGAGGGGCAGCAGGGGGTGAGGACGCTCCTATCACGGCACGAGCAGTCGTGCTAGGCAGGCCGCGTATGCGGCCTTTCGGCCGATTCACGACCTCCGGCGTATCCAGCCATCGCTTCAACCCCCCAGTACTCGCAGCCGTACTAGTGGACGCTGATGGCTGTCCGGACTGCTGCTCGGACCCCCTTAGCTGTTCATACGAGGCCTGCAAAAATAGTGGTTTAACGATATGTTAGGGCATTAATTAACGAAACAGACATTGAGGATAGAAAGAAAAAACATTAACTTAAATAAATTGACTCACATCGATCCGCCGGGCAATATCTGAAATATAGTCGCCCGCCCGGTGCGTCTCGTCCTTGTCCTTCTTCCGCACGTGCGTCTGATTATACGTCAGAGCTACGACCTCATCGTCCTCCAGATCCGGGTGCTCGACCGCGTTCTTGTGTCGGACGATGTCGTGTGGCACCGACCCCCCCGTGTGCGTCGGATCTTTGTTCTGTCTGTTCTCAGTCCCGCTCTTACTCTTGGCGTCCCAACCTGGATCCGCAGCCCACCGATCTATCATCTCCCCCCATACACGGTGAGATATCCAATGTGGGGGATATCTCGCCATGTCCGTCATCGGGGCACCCGCGGGCAGCGCCTTCTTCGCCCGGTCCCGTGCATCGTGGAGCCATCGGCGGTAATTCTTGCCGATGTAGGCAAAGAAAGCCTGCTGCCCCAGTACCTGCTGCTGAGGCGTGTCAAACGTGAACCCCTCCTGTAAGGCATTCAATAACACAAATTAACAACATAAAACAAACTGTAATTTAACATTTACTAACGCTGAAAAAAATACTTCACCGTACCAGCCACTCCTCCCATAGGGCCTCCCTCGCAGCGGCATCCCAGTCCTTCCAGTACAGGCGTGGCTCGAAGAATCGGCCCTTCACAAGAACGCCGATCTTCGTCCTCGCCATATTCTCCAGGATCCTGCCAAAGAAGTAATTAAATTAATTAATACAGTTCAAATATAAATTAACACCCCAAAATTTTAAACATAAGGCATGAGGTGATATTTTTAGTACTTACAGGCCCTCCTGCGTGAGCGTAACTCTCTGTTTACGCTGGGGGTCGATGCGTACCCCGCGTGTCGGACCACGGCCTCGTCGAGATCCTACAAAACACAGACATTAATACAGTTCAAATATAAGGCTAGCGAAAATGTACGAAACACCGTTATCAACTATACCTGAGGTAGAACCCACGGAAGATGGAGAATGCACGCGCGTGTGGGATGAATCTGCGTCGGGCTGGGGCGACGGCTCGAGCTGGGGCTGGGGCGACGGCTGGGGCTGGGGGACGGCGATGGCTGGGGCGACGGTGACGGCGACGGCTGGGGCTGGGCCCCCGATGGCTGTCCGCGATCACTCTGTGCCTCGTCATCAGTAGGCAATGACGAGGTGGGACTAACCGGGGAGGAAGCAGCTCGGCGTCCAGCCCGGCCACGAATAGCCCGTATCCTATCCATATCTGACTTCATATAGATTATATACAAAGACATTAACACGTGAAAAACAATAATTTAGGCATAAATCATCATCGGCACTATATATATATATATATATATATATATATATATATATATATATATATATATATATATATATGAACGGATGTGCAAAAACACATCAATAAACACCAAGTTCTAAAATGTTACTACATTTTTCCCGTGATGTTACAACATTACAAGTCAATCATTTTCAGTTTGCGAATCATCTTCATCACTTTCCTCGTCGCCCTCTTCTTCGTGGGACTCGTCGTCCTCTTCATCTTCTAATTCATCCTCTTCATCAGTAGACTCGGTCACATCATCTCCAACACTTTCAACATCTTCCGCGTCATCATCTACGACTTCTTCTCCCACAAGAAGTGTTGTTGGAAGAGGAAGATCGTCCTCCTCGTTGTTGACCTCAACAGGGAACAAGACACGTGGTTGGTCGGCTTGAAAGGAGTCTAGCTCACTGTCATATGTCACGGGCAATTTCTTGGACTTGATAGTTGTATACCAATGAGATTTGGGATTGGCGACGTCCTCCGCGTAAAAGACTTGTACAGCTTGACTAGCAAACACAAAGGGCTCGTCTGATGCAAGTCTTGACTTGACATTGACATCTACAATCCCTTGAGAGCTAACACGGATTCCTCTACTGCATGTGACATCGAACCACGTACACTTGAACATTACCAGGCGGTTTTGGGAACCCAGATATGTTAGCTCAACAATCTCATCTAGCTCTCCGTAAAAATCCATGCAATTCTCGGCATAACAGTCGCCGTTGACCAAGACTCCACTGTTTTGGGTTTGTTTTGTTCGGTCATCATCTTTTACGTTAAACCTAAACCCGTTGATGATATAGCCTCCGTAACAGGATGTTTGTTTGTTAGGGCCTTCGGCTAGTAATTTCAAGCATGAGGCCACTGGTCTATCCATTGACTGAACCTATTGTAGATGACGGTAAAAATTAAGGATAAATCAGTATACTAATTGGCCACAGAACTGTATATAACACATAATATAATTTCGTTAAACAATCTTACACGAATTTTGAACCACTGTACAAATTGTGATTTTCGATGAGATTCAAGTCCAGCGGGATCAGTGATTAAAGATTCCGCATCGAACTCACTGCAAACCAATATAGTTGACTCACTTAACACACACTTTCAATTATGTACAACAATGTAAGTGAATTAAGACTTTAACTTACTCAACGAATGCCGAAACTTCATCGCAATTTAGAAGGGCATATATTGTTGCAGCACTGTACTCTTCATCCGTTAGCCATCGAGTATACGTTCGGCCGAACGGACTCCCTGGCTGCTTGAATATTGACAATTGCCCTTCCAAATTTGTGCTTGATCCGGGGTCATTTCGGCCTAGTTGATTTAACCTCGTACCAACATTAGGCCCGAAATATTGACTACAAAAGTTTACAAGTTCTTCCATTACGTAAGCCTCCGCAATTGAGCCTTCAACCCGAGCCTTATTACGGACTTTTTTCTTTAAATGGAACATGAACCTAGAAGTTTAGCGAATCGAGTTAGGTGGAATATCAATGATAACAGATGTCGCATTAAGTGTAAACGAACAACTATAACAATTTAAGGATTACCTCTCGAAGGGATACATCCACCGATATTGCACGGGTCCACCCATCTTAGCTTCATATGCCAAGTGAACAGGCAGATGCTCCATTGAATCAAAGAACGAAGGTGGGAAGATTTTCTCCAGCTTGCAAATCGTCACCACAATGTTCTTCTCAAGCACTTCCATGTTACTCACCCGGATCGTAGAAGAGCATATATCTCGAAAGAAATGAGATAATTCAGTCAAAGTCTCGCAAACAACCCGTGGCAACAGTCCCCGGAAGGCAATAGGAATGAATCTCTCCATGAATACGTGGCAGTCGTGACTCTTCATCCCTTGGAACTTGCATTCCGATACATTGCAACAACGAGATATGTTGGACGCAAACCCATCCGGAAGCTTCAAATTCTTAACCCACTGACAGACCTTCTCCACTTGTTTCTTGTCTAGACAGTAAGGTGCTTTCGGAAGTATGGTCCTCCCACTGACTGTCCGAGGATGCAATTCACGGCGTACACCCAACTGTTGTAGATCCCTTCTCGCTTTAAGGTGATCTTTCGATTTGCCCTTGACATTCATCACTGTGTTGAACACATTATCAAAAACGTTCTTCTCAATATGCATCACATCCATGTTGTTTCGGATAACGAGCGTCCTCCAGTAGGCTAACTCCCAGAAGATACAAAATTTTCTCCAGTTGTGCTCTTTCCCGAACCCTGCAATCTTCCGATCCGGCACACCCTTACCGTGTGGTATGTCAGTATCAAGTGCCTCCAGGTGTGAGAGTACTTCTTCACCAGATGGGTAGTCCAGTGTGACAACCTCACGCTCGATTGTCCCGTCAAATTTATCCTTCTGCCTACGAAACTGATGGCCCGGTGGCAAAAGCTTACGGTGACATCCGAACCACGAGGCCTTTCCGCCGTGCTTTAACGTATGACCGGGGTTCACGCCCATACAAGCAGGGCATGCTAGCTTCCCATGTGTGCTCCAGCCACACGTCATTCCCAATGCGGGGAAATCATGTATAGTCCACATCAAAGCAGCCCTCATCTGAAAATTTTGTTTAAGGGATGCATCATATGTTTCGACTCCATGATTCCATAATTGTTTTAACTCATCAATCAACGGCCTTAAATACACATCTATGTCCTTACCGGGACTCTTCGGCCCCGGAATAAGCAACGACAAGAACATATACGGCTTCTTCATGCACATGCCTGGTGGAAGGTTGTAAGGGACAATAATAACAGGCCAACAGGAGTAAGGCGTGGTAGACTGACCGAAAGGGTTGAACCCATCGGTTGCCAGACCAAGTCTAACATTCCGAACTTCCTGAGCAAAGACTGGATGCCTGCGGTCAAACTCCTTCCACGCCTCTCCATCAGCTGGGTGTGTCAGCACATCGGCATCGTTGCTGCGAGTCTCACGGTGAGCCCTCATATGTTCAGCTGTACTGGAGGAGTAGTACATTCTCTGAAGCCGTGGTGTGACCGGGAAATATCGCAATATCTTCCATGCAATGTTTTTCTTCTTCCCTTTGTCCGGTTTGTACCTCGAATGATCACATACTGGACATAATGACAAATCCTTATTCTCTTTCCAGAATAATACACAATCGTTATTGCACGCATCTATCCGGTCATAGCTCAACCCAAGTTTCCTCATCATCTTCTTCGCGTCATAGTACGACGGCGGTAGCTTTTCACTTTCGGGCAGTATTTCTTTGATGAAGGTAACAAACTCGTTAAAACCTTTCTCACTCAGCCCGTGGTCTGATTTCAACTGTAATAACCTACTAACCGCAGACAGCCGTGTGTGTTTCGGAGCTCCATCCCACAGCGGCTCTTCCGCAGCTCTCAACAACTCATAAAACTGATGAGCCCCCTCGTTCGGCGGTTGTGGACTGTCGTTACCCCAGTCAACATTAGCATGCCCAGCATCCATAATCATATCTCGGAAATCATATCGTGCCTCCTCCCTAACTTCAGTTTGACTAGCCAGGTTGGACGACAATACTATCGTTTCCCCGTGCTGCGTCCACCTTGTGTATCCACCCATAAAACCGTACCGACGAAGATGCCATTTTACTTCAATTCTTTTTCTCCAGTGCAACAACTCACATCTACCGCACGGACACCTTATCTTATCAAGGTCAACATGTGCAGGATGCGCATAAGCGAAGTCGAGAAATTCGTCAACGCGACACTCAAAATCTTCAGCATTCTTCCTTTTCATCCAACTTCGATCGACTGACATGACGACTGAATTATCGTACTGTATACCACCTTCAATAATGACCAGTGATTAGGCATTGCCGATGTAAATATCAATGCATGAATGTTACAACATGTCTACATATTTCCCCTCCACTCTTGAACAGGTAGTGGTCCTATCCCATTCAGAAAAGCACATGTTTATAAAACAGTGAATAACTCATGCTTAGTCCGATGTCTGTGGAAAATTCGGCAGCACCTCCCCGCATTTCTCCAAGTACACCACATCGATTAGGTGTTCTAACATTCATCTAACCTTGCTCAGGAAGGTTTGACGGATGTTAGAACACCAGATCTGTATGCACCCAGAGAAACACACGAGAACGTGTACCAAATATCCACGACATAGAACATAAAGCATGAGTCAAAATACTGTTTTATAAACAATTAGCTTTTCCAAACTGTCCAAACTGGACATCCAAAGGCTCATTACAAGGCATTACTTTGTAATGAGTACCTTTGAACGGGAACTAAGGGTTTCTATGCATGCATGTGTTCAGAAATTGATAAGATATGCAAGAATCTTTCCGAAATATCAAAACTACAGAATGATCGTTGCATATGTTACCAATTCCACATTAAATAGAACTCGTTGGCAACGAGTTGAACCATCTCGTTGCCAATGGACTTCTCAAAACAACAATTAATATAAAGAAGGCAGGGTTTGTAAACAACGAGTAATTGAACCATCTCTGGGCAACATGGAGTAATTATGGGATGTACAAGGGCTAATTAGGGCTAACTGGGTTATTAGGGTTAATTACGATTATTAATTATAGCTGATTAGGGTTGATTAGGACTAATTAGGGTTATTTAGTCCTAATTAGGGTTTAATTGTGCCGAGTAGTGATGATTAGTCCTAATTAGGGCTAATTGGGCTTAATTGGGTTATGTTAGGGCTAATTAATGTTAATGAGGGATAGTTTCGGATAATTATAGCTGACTAGGGTTGATTATGGCTAATTAGAGTTATGTAGTCCTAATTAGGGTTTAATTGTGCCGAGTAGTGCTGATTAGTCCTAATTAGGGCTAATTAGGCTTAATTGGGTTATGTTAGGGCTAATTAGGCTTAATTGTGCTAGTGTCTGACACCTCCGGACACGTGTCCGACACATACCGACACGTGTCTGACGCCTTTGGACACGTGTCCGAAGCCTTAGGACACGTGTCCGACGCCCACCGACACGCACCTCCAGACACATCGGCATACGTTAATTTGTTTTTTAAATGTCGGACACCGTCGATCAGACGTGCTGTCCGTGTCTGCGCTAACTAACAGGTATCTGAATCCAATTGGGTCCCATCCTCCGTCAACAATCTCAATTCCGACACCTCATATAGGGTGTCGATATGGTGTCCGATACGTGTCTGACACCTCCGGACACGTGTCCGACACATACCGACACGTGTCCGACGCCTTTGGACACGTGTGCGAAGCCTCCGGACACGTGTCCGACGCCCACCGACACGCACCTCCAGACACATCGGCATACGTTAATTTGTTTTTTAAATGTCGGACACCGTCGATCAGACGTGCTGTCCGTGTCTGCGCTAACTAACAGGTATCTCAATCCAATTGGGTCCCATCCTCCGTCAACAATCTCAATTCCGACACCTCATATAGGGTGTCGATATGGTGTCCGATACGTGTCTGACACCTCCGGACACGTGTCCGACACATACCGACACGTGTCCGACGCCTTTGGACACGTGTCCGAAGCCTCCGGACACGTGTCCGACGCCCACCGACACGCACCTCCAGACACATCGGCATACGTTAATTTGTTTTTTAAATGTCGGACACCGTCGATCAGACGTGCTGTCCGTGTCTGCGCTAACTAACAGGTATCTCAATCAATTGGGTCCCATCCTCCGTCAACAACCTCAATTCTCAATTCTCAAATGCTCAATGCAATAAAAATTAACAAAAACCACACATTCAATCCAATTGGGTCCCATCCTCCGTCAATAATCTCAATATCTCAAATGCTCAATGCACAATTAACAATCTAAAATCATCAATTAATAATCGCAATTACTTCAAATGCACAGCTAATAACCTAAAATCATCGATCAATAATCACAATTCTAAAACGCACAATTAACAACCTAAAATTATCAAACAAATGATCAATGTTCAAATGGGAAAAAAATGTTCAAAATTCACATATCCGATGCGCTTGAATTATTTCAATTTAGGGTTCAATTTAGGGTTCAATTACTTCAATTTAGGGTTCAATTAGGGGGTTCTATTGATTCAATTTAGGGTTCAGTTGATTTGAGGCATTCAATTTAGGGTTCAATTAGTTCAATTTAGGGTTCGGTTGGATTAGGGCATTCAATTTAGGGTTTAATTAGGGTTCGGTTAGATTGGGGCAATCAATTTAGGGTTTAATTAGGGGTTCAATTAGTTCAAATTAGGGTTCGATTCAATTAGGGCATTCAATTTAGGGTTCAATTACTTCAATTAGGGGGTTCTATTGATTCAATTTAGGGTTCGGTTGATTTGAGGCATTCAATTAGGGTTCGGTTAGATTGGGGCAATCAATTTAGGGTTTAATTAGGGGTTCAATTAGTTTAATTTAGGGTTCGATTGATTTGAGGCATTCAATTTAGGGTTCAATTAGGGTTCGGTTAATTGGGGCAATCAATTTAGGGTTTAATTAGGGGTTCAATTAGTTTAATTTAGGGTTCGATTCAATTAGGGCATTCAATTTAGGATTCAATTACTTCAATTTAGGGTTCAATTAGGGGGCTCTATTGATTCAATTTAGGGTTCGGTTGAATTTGTGGGCATTCAATTTAGGGTTCAATTCCATGGTTAGATTGGGCAATCAATTTAGGTTTAAATTAGGGGTTCAATTAGTTTAATTTAGGGTTCGATTCAATTAGGGCATTCAATTTAGGATTCAATTACTTTAATTTAGGGTTCAATTTTAGGGGGCTCTATTGACAAATTAACAAAAAATTGAACCTAAATTGACATACAAATCTAAATAATTCAGATAATTTAGGGCATGTAACCTAAATTGAAGACAAATTAACAAAAAATTCAGATAATTTAGGGCAATTGACATACAAATCTCGAGGTGGGTACGACGGCGCCGGCGTTGGTGGTGCGGCGGCAGTGGTGGGTTTCCTTGCGCGGCGACAGT